>JAVXUP010002891.1:0-99995 GCA_033070095.1 Escallonia herrerae
AGACTTTTTGGATCCGCATCTGGGGCGAGCTGTGATTGAACAACATAAATGAGTTGGGAAGGTGGAGGTGAGAAAGTAACTGGTGGTGGAGTTGGAAGAAGAAGGGTTTGGCCAATTGGGATTAAAAAGACGAAAATATTCCCTAACTGATATAGATTCATCAACTCCTGTCAGTACAATCTTGAGATTGCAAAACATGACAACCCTTAGGATTTCAAAGCTGAAGGCCATACCTTTAAGTCAGCTCAAAACCCCAAGCCCGCTTATAAACATAAAAGCCCAACCCTTAGATAGTCCAATCTATAAAGAACCCAACACTTGAAAGCCCTAACTATATATAAATTAAAACTAAAACCTAAACCTAAGCATCACAACAACTCAGCTGCACTCTGCACTCACACAGCCATACTCTCCGTCCCCTACCTCGTCACACACACACACACACACACAAGCACACAGAGATCGCACATAGATCTCTCTCTCTCTCTCTCTCTCTCTCTCTCTTCACAAACAGACATCACGTCGCTTATCTTCGCCGCCGTCATCTCCCAGTCTCCGAATCAACTTGCTTCGCCGGATTCAACCTTTAAAGTTGCAAAGCCGCAAAGCCATGTTTTCGATTTGCAAATCCATCACCTACAAAGCCAAAGGCTCAACCTTAAAGGCATTAACTCATTGTCTATGTCTTCATTGCCGATGTATCAGATTTATTTTTCAGTGTTTTTGATTGTGCATCCCTCCTTGTATCTTCTATGTATAATTTTTTTATTAATTATAGCTTGATTGTTTGAACGATTTGAGGATTTTGAGTAATTTGAGTGGAATATGAACATGAATGCGAGCCAAGTTTTCGAACTCGAGTTCGGCTCGTATTGTTAAATGAGTTAAGCAATAACCGAGCCCGAATCTCACCGTCACGAACTTAAGCCAAATTTGAACATTAATGTTTTGGCTCTTGACGAATACGAGCCGAGACGAATACAGCCCTACCTGTAATGAACGGGTCAAACTACTAGCTTAAGGGTGTTTATGTTTTCTTTTCTTTTTTCTTTTGGATAATAGGGCTTCTCTGGTAGGTGAACAGGGCTGGCTGGGTCGTACGGATGCAAGCCCTTGTATTATTTAATTTGCATATCCTTGGATACTGTCTTATTATTTTTGTTTTGTTACCACGGCAATGCTGTGCTACAGGAAAGTGTTAAGAGTGATTCATGGACCCAATTCAATTTAGTAGGATCTTTCATTCACATTTTTGTCCACCTCTTCGAGAGAGAGAGAGAGAGAGAGAGAGAGAGAGACGAGTGAGCTATTTCTTTGCAAAATTGTGCTCAACTTCCTACGTAGCAATTCTGCTTACCAACCAAAAAAAAATCAAACATAATTTCATTTACTCTGCCTCGCTACCAGTTTGGTAAGTTACTCACATATACCATTTTACGCCCTTAAATTGACCAATTAAAATGTAAAATTCCATATTATCCTAATCCATCAAGGTCAGAGACTTAATTAGTCCCCTCCAAATAGAAAACCAAATATGAGAGGTACCTACCATTTTATTCCTTGAAAATAGTTCCTCGAAATGAGGGGATGTGAGATGAGTTTACATAAAGACAGAATTCAGATTTTCATAAAATTTGAGTGCAATAATCAGGACTTTCTTACAAGTTTCCAGTGGTACTACAGCTACAAAGCGTAAGGAGTGTGTGAGTGAGGGGTGGGGGATTTAAAAGCTGACTATTTGCCTCCAGGAATTGGCCAAATTCTTGCAACCATGTGTATGGCACAAAGCCACAGCATTTGGAATATTTATGCCAGATCTCTTTGTGCAAATCAATGAGACTCTGCATTTCAATTCAAGCTGAAAGCAGCATGTGCATCATTCCACAAAATAAGGAGCGTAGCACGCCCATCCCCAAATAACAGCATCAAGTTCAAGTAAAAATGATTACTAAGCTGGCAGGAAGTTTAATGGCCCTGTCTGTTCATGCCTCAACGTCCACCTGCATATGCAGTATTTACAACATTTTTTTTAATCCAAGTGTGAACTTCGTAGCCAGAAGCAGTGCTTCTGCCTCTAATTATGGCTAGAAAGGATTTAGAAAAAACGAATTAATATATGAAAAAGAATATATAGATATCAGTTAACCAAAGCAGTGTCTACCTACATTAACAGTTCAGAACTGGCAGATCTTGATTCCCTCAGTTGAAGATAATCTATGGAGTTGGACTGCATTGAGCTTCACCCAGTGTTGACCTTCTACAAGTTCCACTACCTGCTACATTTTTTTACTATGAGCAGAGATCACAAGGACAACTACTACTCATTTTCAATTAACTCTCATGGAGAAACAATCCATCCATGCTTTAATGTAACTGTTTCCTGCAGAAAAATATAATGCAGGCAGGCAGATAGTTTACAGATAACTGATCAAGAGGAGACCTCTTTATTATTGTACTGGAAGGGCAATCACATAATTGGAAGTACCATACGAGGACTTCTCCCGCAAACTTCACACTTCATACTCGCCTTCAACTTCAACTTCAAGTAACCCAATTCACCCAGAATCATAAACGATGGATTCCCCTCATAAACCCAAATCTATGTCAGGTAATCTATTCTTTCTTTTCCTTCTCTTGTCTTCAAATCTACTCACCTTGTTCATCTCCACCACATACTATTCCTCTTGCTCTTTAAATCAGACAATAAACACTGGAACAACCTTTCACACCAATACTGCCCCAGTTGTAGCCAAGCAGGAAGTTGATGACTCGTCAGCAACTCCCGACTTGCCACCGGAGTTCCTCGCCTTCACATCCGCACAAGAACTCCCATTTGGCTTCAACACTAATTTTGATTCAGACAAGATCCTCCCTCCAGTGGGCCGCCCATGCACTCTCTTTCCTGATATACTCCGCCAATACATGTCATACACAGTCAATGGATCCTGCCCCGACGATGAGCTCCTAGCGCAAAAGCTCCTGCTTAAGGGTTGCGAGCCACTCCCACGCCGCCGTTGTCGTCCAGCTGCTCCGCGAGAATACGTTGAACCATACCCTCTTCCTGATAGCTTATGGTCCACGCCATCTGATTCGTCTGTGGTGTGGACAGCATATACTTGCAAGAACTACTTGTGTCTAATAAACCGCAAGTGGGCTCAGAAAGGATTTGACGATTGCAAAGACTGTTTTGATCTCGCAGGTGCAGAGAAGAGTCGGTGGGCAGCATCAAATAGTGGTGGTGGGGTTGACTTTTCCATCGATGAAGTACTGGCAGTAAAGAAACCTGGCACAATCCGGATAGGACTCGACATTGGAGGTGGTGTGGCTACATTCGCGATAAGAATGAGGGACAGGAACATCACCATCGTAACAACTTCCATGAACTTGAATGGCCCTTTCAACACTTTTATCGCATCAAGGGGTGTCATGCCTCTCTACATAAGCATTTCTCAGAGACTTCCCTTCTTCGATAACACGTTGGACATTGTGCACTCTATGCATGTATTGAGTAACTGGATACCGACGACACTGCTGCACTTCATGTTTTTTGACATCTATAGGGTGCTTAGGCCTGGTGGGTTGTTCTGGCTTGACCACTTCTTTTGCGTGGGTGATCAGCTGGATAAGGTTTATGGACCACTGATTAACAGCATTGGGTTCAACAAGGTGAAATGGGTAGTGGGGCGGAAGCTGGACCGAGGGCCAGAGCTCCAGGAGATGTACCTTTCAGCTTTGTTGGAGAAGCCACTAAAAAATTCTTGGTGACTCTTCTAGAGGTTCTTTCTTAGGGTTTCTTACAAGGAATGTTTTGTTTATTTTCTTCTTTGTTTTAATCTTGTTTCCTACTTTTAAAGGTAGAAAGACCAACAAGAACGTCTACATATGGTCTGTGCAAATATAAGTTTCGCAAATGAAGATAAGGCCAAAAGATCAAAAAAGGAATAGAAAGATATAACGAAGAAAATTGCAGCATAAAGTTAACAAAAGACAGAGTAAAGAGGATTTGTACCATTCTCGTAAACGGCATGATGAAAATGTCTTCTATGTTTGGCTTGGAATGTAATTCGGCCTATTCAGGAGAGCTGCATTCTTCCCAAGACAAGATACAAAACTATGATTGATGTCAGTCACACTTCATATATCTTAAAAACATGGTTTCCAGTTTTCTTCTTCAGCCACGCAGTGCCAAATAGCACCCCACTGTTGTGCTTTAACATGAAAGATTTTTATTACCTAACCACTCCTGCTTCAGAAAATTCAAGGGTAGACCAGAAGACTCTTAACAACAGATATTCATCTGGTGTTACACCTGAAATGAAGAAGCTGTCTGTCATGACATTGGTCCAAATTAGAGGAGCCATAATCAGTAGGCAATAGTGTCAGTGGGATGCACAAACGTGACTGATGTTGCCGGAAACGAAAGTGTATTACAGATCTCTCCCTCTGTTATCTCTCACCATTTCCTTGATTCTCTCTTCTTCATGCAAATGAATGGCCAACGCTCAATGCTACCACCATCTCCCGTGGACACCATCAATCACCACAGTTTGGCACCACTATTTTTATCGCAGCTCTCTTCGAACAGGTTGTTAATCTTTGTTTCTATCTCCAATATCTACCATGGCTCAAGAGTTTCCAGTTGCACTTTTCTGCCCTCCATTTCTCTCTGAATAAGGATTTCACACACAATTTGCACAAGTATCTGGAAAGCAACAAAATTTACATCATCTGTTCCCACTTCAATCCTTGAAATTCAACCCCCGTCTCCACACCTTGATGTACATGTGAACACAGAGAACCACGAGATATCAATTAACGGTTGATTCCCACCCGAAAGGAACCAGCCGGCAAGGTCGGGCTCGTTACCTACTTATACTATTCAACAATAGAGCTGATGGCAGATTTACTCTCAAATTGCCTTGGGCCTTCAATCTTGCATTCCAGAATACACCATGTTTCCTTGGTCCATGAAATATTTGCTCCCAGAATTCTTAAATTCCAGGATATTTTTGTGTTAGATGGGGTGTTTTGGAGAGAGAGAGAGAAGGAAAAAAGGCAGAGAGGGGCGGATATGGAAAACAAGGTTGACTTTTTCTATAGGTGCCGCAGTAACTGCACCCTCAAAATATTGCATATCGCCTAAAGGCTCGTATCAAGCACAAATGACATTATAAGAACGCTTATTATTTGAATTAGAAAAAGGGCCATAAAAATAGCTCGTAGTGTTTATATAAAATATACCTAGTTATGATTCTCAAATCTATGCTCAAATTGTCTATTGACAGCATCTTGTCAATCCATAAAAGTTAACTGAGCACATCCATCTGTATTTACAGTAATTAAGCACCAAGGGATCGATTCTACATGGTCAGTTGTGTGAACAAACTTGTTAGAAGGAAATAGCAAACAAGTTGATACAGTAACAAGTAACGAAGCTTCTTCATGTTTCTAGATAATTTGAACTGCAGTAGATCCCCAGAAATGCAGTTCGACCTCGTCAGGGAACATGAAAAGCCACCTCATGAAATTGCTAATCATGCAAGATATCCCTTTATCACGTGAAACTACCCACTAACAGCCACCAAAAGCATGCTGCATATGACTTCTGCTATTTTATGAACGTGGATGCGATGATACAATGCCTTGTAATATCTCTTTGACCATATATCGGGAAACATTCAACATGCAAATTTTGCTCTTACATGAACATAGACAAATGCACGGCCAAAGTAGCGAAAAGAAAGAGATGGTTCACGTGAGCACTAGACACTTCCGTGCCTCTTGTTTACAAATTAAGAAAGAGGAAGGCAAGAGGTAAGAGCAGAGGTGCTCTTTTCAATCACAGATCTTTTTGCTTGTTGTGTCTTATTTTCACCCTTAGCAGGCCCATCTTGGGGCCTGCGCAAAAATCTAAAAGCATGCAACCTTTAGTCAGTCGATACCATTAAGTAAAAACGCAAGTTTAATAGTGCAGAACTGCAGATTCAATGTCAAGCGATTCACCGTGTCAAGTGGCCACTTGCTTTAAGAGCTTACTTATGCAGTTAAAGAATGAACCCGAAAATGTACGCATGTTAGTACTATTTTGTATATCTGCTAACAGGCAAGCTTCTAATTATCCATGGAGCACAAACAACCAAATAAACAAAAATACAAGGTGTGTTAGAGGTGTACTGCAGTGTTAGAGCTGATATCAAGTTATCACTTACTCTAAACCGATAACGTGTTAACACTTGCTAAAGGTATCAAAACACCAATGATTTGGTACCAAATTCAGTTACCACTTGCTTTAATGCTTAAGCTGTTAAAGCATGTAGCAACAAATGTATATTCATGCTTAACACATGTTATAGTGCAAGGATCTGAAACAAAAACACACAACCTTTATCATAACAGTGACCAGGAAACAGAAAGTAGGACACAGCGCATCATTACATCAATAGAATGTGCAGTTCAGTAGTGAAGATTGGATGTAAAAGGATTCTCTGCATTAAGTAGCCAATTAACTTTGAGAGCTCAAGCTGTTCGAAAAATGGGGCCCACAATGTTCATCATGCTTAAAATTCTCGTTCACAAACAAACTTCTTATTACACATGAAGCACACATTTATAAACAAGGTGTAAAAAGTTCAAATTGCACTAATCTATAGGGGTTAAATGCTAGTGTGAGGAATCAACCCAAAATCTCGCCAAACTAGAGCTGATACCAAGTCATGTTATCATTAGCTCTGAAAGCTCAATCTCAGGTAATCACTTCAGTTACCCTACGCGCTAGGAGGAGGAGGAGAGAGGAGAAAGGGAGGAGGGGGGGTGGTTAGCTCCCATCTCTCATGGTTAATGCATAAAAACGGGACAGGGTTTGAAAGAATACCAAGTCTTTGTTGATGCAGTTTATATATTGAGAGGACTTGATACACGTCATCTCAGTAACAGCTATAGGGCAATTCATGTTATGATTTAGCAATTTTCTTGTTTGCTAATAGATCACAACGATAACCAAACAAATCAAAGTCCTTGCTGACAAAATGCCCAAGTTAGTGCAAGAAGTCTCTCATCTCAAAAGTCCGTCGGCCTCCCTCATCACACTAAAACCTCCCTGGGTTACCCTCCATGGTTGACAAACACAGAGAAGGCATAATCTCATGTTTTCACGAAGTTGCACACAATCCCTAGAGGTTTCAATTTGAGCATCTAACCCCCTAACATTACGGAAAATTGCCATTTGAACTCTCTGTAAGGGTAAAATGGAATGACAGAGAACACAATCATATGATACCCATAAGTTACAAATTTGTTATCACTCTCTTTTGCTCTTCTGTTTTCTACTTTTATTGTTTTCTTACTTCTCCTTCCACTCCGTCGTCATTACAAACCTGCTGCCATTCCAACTCCACCTTTACTCAATCACTTTCTTCAACAGCCACCAATTCTACCCCTACAAACCAACTGCATATAAGATATGAAATGGTTGGTGATGGTGAGATGGTTATTTGTCAAGTTTAGAAGCCAGGGGCCTCTTTAGGTGGTGTTTGGGCATAAACGTAGGTAGACCCGTCCAAGGACATATATTTAGGCCGTGGTGGGAGCTGGCCGTGGTGGCAGAAGAAGAGGTTGGTGTTAGTGACTTGTTCTACTTTGAGTGCTTGTGGCGATTTTGGGGATAGTAGGTGGTGCAGATCCTGCATGAACAGTGAAAGGGGGTGGTTTGGATGACAAGCAAGAAGCAGAATAGAAGAAAATAATGAAATAAATAGGTATTCAAATTTTGAATTACAGAGGTTTATATTCGGCAAGACATCAAGTCTCTGTTTCTCGAAATGAGTGGAAGAATTAACGAAAGAGAGAAGATAAATGAACCATGTCAACGGGGGAACAAAATATTTCTTCCTTTGAGAATTGCTCCTCCTTTCCTCACTATTTTGTCACGAAACTTGGGTCTCTTCATAGACAATTCTTCTTGTACTTTTTACTGTTTTTTGGCTTAAAATCCTTATCACAATGCACAAGGAAAAACAAAATAACCCCAGGAGTCTATTCCTTGCTCATGTTTTCTACATCCTAATGAAAGACTAAGAAACTTTGAAGCCGTGTTTGCCAACATGGCCTTGGAGCCTTGAAATGGAATCAGCAGAAGATTAATTCGAAGGTCAAACTAATAGTCTTGAATCAATGCCAAGGTCCAATCCCTATGCAGCCAAAAGCACTTCAAGGCCACTAAGATCGGCAATCACTTTACTTCTCAATGAAAACAATAAGCTTTTCTTTAACTCCTTTTTTGCATATTCTTTCATTAATGTCAGTTCTGTGTTCCACAGAAAGAAGTAAAAGTTTAACCAATGAATTTAAACATGTTTCAGACCCCCTGTTGAGGGGCTTGTCTAAGAAACTATAACGAATACAAATTACATCAATTATGGGAGAAACAAGCACAATACCACATTTTCGCCATTCTGGGGTCACAATCCCGTGAATATAGATGGTTTAAAGTAGATCACAAAATACATGTAGGAAAACTAGTTGGTACGTGGTACAAAACAAATCAAAAGAAAAAAAAAACAAACAAATGCAAAGAGAGAAACTTAGCAGTTTGTGGAGCTACCTATGCTGCTTGAAAAAGATAAACCAGATTGTTTTTTGCGGAGTTAAGAATTAAAGCAGGTATTGACTTCAGTGGAACATCTAACCCCATGGTAAAAGCAATAGCATTCTGGAATCCCATACCAAATATCTAGGATGACTGAGAAATACCTGGAGGGTCAGACACTGCGGACCTCAGTGGTTGATAAGGATACAACCACCTGCTAATAGAGACTGCCCAGATCACCTTCTCCTAATTAGGACTCAGCAAGCTAAGCTTCCGGATCCCCATATTTGTTTCCAGTTCCTTCTTTTCATCCTGTAAATATGACACTAAAAGCAGTGGTATGTAATATTGAAAGGCTGAGCCGAGCGCTCCTTCTTGCCCAACTTTTACCATGAAATTCCTGACCGAGAAAAAGCGGAGAAACAATTGGGAATCCTAGATTGGTGAGATTGAATTTTGCAGAAATATCTACTAAAATTATGTGGCACTACCGCGATAAATGGGTTGACTAGACATGAAATCAAGGTCGCAGGCCATTGACTTCATATTTAGTAACAGTACCTGAAACTTCTGGTAAATGGTCATCAACTCCTCAAGTAGCAATAGAACACCAATCAATGACGGTCAATTGCTTCTTCATTATGAAAAGCATATTTGATCGTATATAGCGAAGCTTCACTTTCAGATTCATTTTCGCACTTGCGTGATGTGATGTACGTGATTTATAAGGGTGGTTGATGGCAAATTAGAGCTTCTATCATCACATAATGAGTAAGGTCACTAAGCTACTTAATTACCTTTAGTACTTCAATTCACTGTTGTTGTCCTCTTAATCATAATAGTACTTCAACCTTGTGAGGATAAAGCTAACTCTTATAATTGTCCATCGTACCATTGTCATACATCAAGTGTTGCTCTCAATATCAATGCAATTGGCTTGTAGTACCTACCAGTTAGTTTTAAGAATTTCTGATAGTCTTCAGCGAAAGTTTTTCCTCTTCACTCCACGAAAAACAATACTGAGATACCAGTAGAACTTCAACAACTAAATGGCAGGTATATATTAATACTCGAAGGTCCCCACAAAGGTTCAATCCCGTGTAGATGATAAAATCTTGCCATCAACTGGCGATTGAATGAGGACAAGTTAGCCAAAGACTTATATCAAAAGCCCTATAACTAGTTTAAAGTCAGTAGTAGACCTCAATCAGGTTCAGTAGTAGACCTCAATCAGGTTTTCCGACCAAGTTTGACCAACTGCTATTAATTTTAAAGCATGAGCAGTAACTGGTGCATCCTAATGCCTAATGATACAACTTTTTTCTTGATGAAAAAATCTTGATGCCAAAAATGATAGCACGGGCATCATCATTTCTCTACTAACGGATAAGCTAGCTATCGTTAGATTAGCCATAGCAGATATAGAAGTAATGCTTCTTTCAGAGTATAACTGTAACGACCCGATCCACAGCCCCACCACAGGGCAATACCTCCCTCAAAAGGGCTAGATAAGTAGGTACTTGTGAGTTCCTTGGCAAGGTCTTATAAAGGTCATCTCATACTATTCCACATCCGATGTGGAATATTACAATCTCCCCTCCTTATACCTTAGCGCCCTCGCTAAGGCTCGATCACATATAGCCCAGAATCTTCCTCTCTAGCCAATGTGGGGTATACCAGGTTCACCCTTCGTTGCCCCAACCATCCTCTTGACGTGGGATATACTCGGGCTTGTCTTCGTTTCCCCAACCATCGGCAACCCGACTGGATATCCCAGCCCGAGTTTTCGAGAGTCGGCTCTGATACCATCTGTAACGACCCGATCCACAACCCCACCACAGGGCAATGCCTCCCTCAAAAAGGGCTAGCCAAGTAGGTACTTACGAGTTCCTTGGCAAGGTCTTATAAGGGTCATCTCATACTATTCCACATCCGATGTGGGATATTACAATGAGAGGCATTGTAATATCCCACATCGGATATTACTATGTGTGATCGAGCCTTAGCAAGGACGCTAAGGTATAAGGAGGTGTAATATCTCACATCGGATGTGGAATAGTATGAGATGACCTTATAAGACCTTGCCAAGGAACTCATAAGTACCTACTTGGCTAGCCCTTTAGAGGGAGGCATTGCCCTGTGGTGGGGCTGTGGATCGGGTCGTTACAATAACGCTTAGTACCATGGTTTAACTAAATGAAAAAACACCTTAAGAGGTAAGGCATCATAGTCATGATTACAATTGTCAATAAAAAAGTGCACCGCTTTAGAAAACAAGTATTCATAGGTTTTTTTAAGTATCAACCATATGAAAAGAGGTCACAAGGCGATTTTTCAAAAAGAAGCAGTGATACTTTCCACGACCTGTCTCTAGGTCATTGATTGTCTTAGAGAAAACACGCACTTTGAAGTTGGCATAGTATTGACTACTCCCAAACATGTTCTTTACAAGAGACCAAGAAAAAAAGGTTCAGCTCCTTAGACATTGATTCTTAGATATGCCACAAACCATAAGACGAGGAAGATAACTTCTATTGGCGTAGTAGTAGAATGATCCCAAAAAAGTGGTTGAGATATGCCAATAAGTTACCAACTCACAATAGAATGCCTGTCTACTTTAACGTTATGTACAATGGAAGCAGGTTCCGAAAGGTATCAATCACCTTTGGACTGGCTCATGTTTGTTCAGAAATGTTACTTCTCAAAACCAACGTAAGAACATTTATTTTCTTTCTTCAGTGAAAACTGCTGCATTAGTGATTGTAATTAAGACCAAGATACCTTATCTCTCAAGGGGTTTAAAGACTCTGATGCATTAAGTTCTACAAGACAGACTCTATTACTGACTGATAAAACCAACAATGAGACATTTAATGGCATAGATTTTTGTTTTTTTCTACTCCTTTCTGGGTTTTGGGGAAACGGTCGCAGGCGCCGGACCATTATCAAGTAGAGAATTTACACAAAAATGAAATTTATTTGTTAGTCAACGAACATACATATCTTTTCACATGACAAGTATAAAACTAAGTAGAAGCTTTGGAAAAGCTTGACGTCTATGGAAGGCCTGTTCCTAACAAAACCAATTAACAACCATACATAGCTTAATTATTTGTAATTAAGACCAAGATGCCTTATCTCTCAAGGGGTTTAAAGACTGTGATGCATTAAGTTCTACAAGACAGACTCTATTACTGACCGATAAAACCAACAATGAGACATTTAATGGCATAGATTTTTGTTTTATTCTACTCCTTTTTCGGTTTTGGGGGAAAGGTCGCAGGCGCCGGGCCATTACCAAGTAGAGAACTTACACAAAAATGAATTAATTAATTGGTTTTGTTAGGAACAGGCCTTCCATAGACGTCAAGCTTTTCCAAGGCTTCTACTTAGTTTTATACTTGTCATGTGAAAAGATATGTATGTTTGTTGACTAACAAATAAATTTCAGTAATTGACTTTGGGAAAAAAACCAACCACCACCACTAGTTTCCAAATAATTGCAGCAACAGGATTCACAAAAGTTAATGCAGTAACCAACTTTAAATGATAAATGGAAAAATATTGGAAGATTACCATAATGCTCCAATGGACCATAAACTTATGCTGCCACCTCACCATTACATCTCAGAGTGTAAAAGTAGCTCCTCATTAAGTAATGCATTGAGTGCACAAGCCAATTAACTTCCAGATAAGATTGTTCCTAAAAGATATATAAGCAATGCATGTATCATGAGTTGCCTTTAGAAGCGAGCGAGTGGTGCATTTCTGGAAACTTTGTTAGGCCATATGTCCATTAGGCTTAATAAATATACAACTCGTGAAAAATGTCGCTCAACATTTGAATTTTGAAATTTCCCAGTAAAGCCAATTACAACCATTAAAGTCTTAACTTCAATTTTTGTATCACTCATTTATTATGAAAGAAGCATCAGACACTTGTGAATTATGACACAAAAGCAGTCTCCTCAAGTATGAGAGCATGTAGAGCTTTGCAACTATACCATTCTGGGAGACGGTGATTGCTGAAGAGAAGGTGCTCATACTTCTACATGTTTCTGTCTGCTCTAATCCTTGACCTACATACTCCATCTTCGTTGTTGCATCTGAGCCATAACATTTAATCGGTTAGTTAAAACTGAAGTTTATTTCTACAGCCTAGTCCATATAACTCATTGTCACGAAACTTTAGCTTTTGCGATGCTTCTTGCTTCCTAATAAACTCTCTTTTCAGATCACAAGAAGAAATCATGAGTGCTTCATCATCAAAAGCGATTCAGAAGGTATTGAAATATAATACAATTCCTACTTATACTGTATTTCGGTATATTTTCTACAAGGAAATTTCTTTAATTGTTTACCATAACAAGAGAAGAATTCAAGACGATCTAATGTTTAAAAACTGAAGATGGTCCTTTTCCGTTATTGATTTTTCACCACATTACAACTGATTGTATTTTCTCTTTTCGTTTTTTTTTTATTGGTTTCTTTCTTAATTATATCTGCACCTAGGATATCACATTTGTAGCCATCGAGAAATTATCTTCAAATAAACAAAATTATTACTTATGGATAGGTGTAAGTTTCTGTTTGATTTCCAGAAGAAAGGAAAAAGGGAAAATGAATAAAAAAAAATTGATTTCTTCAGTTTCCACTCTACCATGTTTTACCAGGAAAATTAGGTTTCGTTCATATTAGATTTTCCTTTTTTGGCTTTTATTCCTAGTGCATGCCAGAAGGATGTACAAAATACACCCATTAATTCTTCTCCTATCTCTTGGTTTCTAAGTTTCACAATTTCAAAGCCTATGATTGGCAGTAAGGTATTGGGCCTTGTAGATGAGTTTCCAATGGTCATCTTTACCAATGCCAAGTCCAATTCCCCTATGCAGCCCAACAGAGTCCAAGGTCATTCCACATAAAGTCAATGACATGTATAGATTCTATCATATATATTTCACTTTTTTGGTTTATACGCTTTATGTACCTCTTTTGTCTGACACAGTAACATAACAGAAAGACAAGGAAAAAAACGAACACTCCTCTGTGTGTTCTGAGAGTTTAGTCTGAGGGGCATAATCCTTAAAACAACTATACATTGGTTAAATCTATTCTGGCAAGTAGCAAAATTCCACATGCTTAGTGAAAGAAAGGTTGCTCACTCCAGGCTACATTCAGTATCCAGTTCAAAAAGGGGAATCCTTAGCATTTCTTGTCTACAAACTGGACGATTTATCGACAAATCGCATTGTGCCGTAATATTCCATTTGAATGCTTGGATAGCTATATATGCCTTACAAAAAGACCCGACTCGTAGACAAGCAAGGAGAAGGAGAAAGGCATAGAGGAAGAGCAATCATGAAAAGGAAAGAACCATATAGTACTAGGATGCAGAATGGAAATTACAATTCCAGAGCTACATATCCAATTGTTACTATTTTCTGCTTAGTTGAAAGCAGCATATTATGTTTAGTTCCATTTTCAATCCATCTGTGCTGAAAGCCAGTTTGATGGGTTCCAAAGTGGTAATGGCTATCGCCTCTGCACTGGCAGTAGAAAAGTCAAAATGATTCTTGATGTAAAATATAGTAGAAAAATCCTGGCAGTTTCACTCGGCAAAATAAAGTATGGAACCCATATTTGCTAGTCAAGCGACCATGCAACTCAAGTGTACACTTGAACTTACAGGCTGACAAGTTTTGGTCCTGCCAAATACGTGGGCCAAATACGTATCTCTTTTTTTTATTATTATCTCCGTTCTTTGCAAAGGAAATTGTTCCTTCTATTCATTTCTCAAGATAACAAGTCTTTCCTTGACGCCTAAAAGTTTTCATGATTATTGAACAACTCATATATCTTCTCTTTGTATATACACTTTATCTTGTTTCAGAACTTATTTTCCACTGAACCGAATCTTTTCCGTAGGATGAACCTGTTCTTGGCGACGAGCTAGAGTGGCTTGGCGCATTTTTGAAGCGGACATTCTTTGATGCGTGTCCAATGCATGAAGTCCGCAATAACGAGCAAAATAGATATTGCATCAATTGTAAACTTCCAGCCTGCAGATACTGCCTCTCTGCAGGTTACCATGCTGGACATGATGCACTGAAGATATATCGCCACGTCTACAAAGACGTGGTGCCACTCAGCCAGATGGAGAACCAAATTGACTGCTCAAAGATTCAGGTAATATTCCTATTATGTATATACTCTCGTGTACAACATATCAAGTTGATTTTACCATGTTTAGTCTTCTCAATTATCTCTAGAATTTATGGTATTACTTCATCATTAAAGAAGGCTACAACAATCTCACACTGGTCTCATAAGCTTCAGTTTTTTGTACGCACCTTTCTTGACTACTCAACCCTTCTACTAACTGAGAGTCAACAATTTTTTAAGAGCGGATACCGTCGTATAGGATAACTTCTCGAGTGGGATATCCCCACCCCCTAATCAATCCCGTACGGTGGTAAAAAACCAATAAGAACATTGCAGCCAAATCTGGTGCAGACAAAGTGGATAGGAGCTATCGAGGGACCCAATTTGTCAGCATTCAGGCTAGTGTGCGCAATCTTATTAGTAGTTAATACCACCTTGCATTGATGAGGCGGAGAGGACTCCCGCCAAGAAATTACTCTTTGTGGACTATTTTTCCTTTACCCACCATGTTTGGTTTCTATCTATACACACAATATTCCACACAATAGTCATAGAGCTTGCTAAGATATCCATACTTCCAAAGGCCCTTCAATGACAAATGAACTACCATACCTGAAATTTGCCTATGTTGAATCTTCCTTGTACAGCATCAAGATAACAGGCTAAGCTAGATGCCAAACAGGTGCCTGCCAAGAGCAGAAACTTAAACTAAGATGCCACAGAATGCCTCAAACTTATCCGCCACAACAACTTTATAAGAAAATTTAATAAGCAACTTGTAAAGGCAGGTTGCAGTAAGCATAATTACGATCTAACTCGTATTAAAAAATACAGTATTTCTGAGAAGGAACACTCGACTATCCATAACTGCATCTAAAATATTCTGTTAATCGAATCCTTAACAAGAAAGGAAAGGATCATCTCCCCAGCCAGTCCTAAACATTGGCTATGAATGTGTCATTAAATTTTATCAATAAATCAAACTGATTTTCCCAAACATAATCAGAATTCATACTTGTCACCGCCGTCTTCTCGTCTTCCGTTCAACTTCACCATTGCCATCTCAAGGGAGGAATCGGTGTTTGGTGGTAGACAAGTGTCAATTTGTTGGAGAGACCCTTGCATGGACACAGATCTAGGTCAAAGACGGGATTATGCTTCGACAAAGTTAAATTGACCGGCCGTGCGCTAGTCATGGATGCTTTTCCAGTCAAAAGTTTTTTCAAGTGACCGGACATACTGTTTATTACGGGTAGATAACTGAGGTACCGGCTGTTTCAGTCCTGAGAACAACTTGAACCTAACTTCTTTGAGTAAAGAGAAACGGTTTCATGGTAGATCACTGTTTCATATCCAACAAAGACGAGGCGAATCAATAACTCGGGCAAGTTAAGAGTGTAATTATCCCTTTAAAGACTTCAGAAAGCTGTACCAAGCAAGTTTAGTACTTGAATAGATAGAACTCTAACTGACTACTGACTATAAAATTCTTTGCACTGAATATCACGGAAGGGCAAATTATAAGAAAAATTCAAATCACTAGCTAGATATTATGACCAAAAAAGAATCTCTTTTTAAGTCCTTCTAATAAGATGGGAAGAAAGAAATATCTACTTACCTTTTGCGCACCTGGTGGTCACCAATTTCCGGTTAACAAGATGAAATGAAGATAACAGAGTCAAGGCAGCCCAACCAATTGACGTCAGTGGTAAAGGGAAAGATAGAAAATAGGCCTCTAAGCTGGTAGTAAAACCTAATCCCTATGGCTGTCCAACCTCTTAGAAGAGGTTGTTTAATGTATTTAATGGTTCAAAAGATAGGTGGAACTGTGGAAGCGACAAAGGCAGCCTAACAACCAAGTCACGAGTTCCTCACAAGGATGGAATCAAAGTTAAACCTTGTGAGAGGCACTCGTGTCTCTTAGTAATCCGAAGCATACTTTACATTAAATGGAAGGTTATAACATGCAGTATTGAGTATCACCTGAGCAAATTCAACGAAGTAACAACAGGTACCAGAAAGTAAATGGTCCAATGGGTTGAGCCACACCACTCATACCACGTGCCCATACCTTGCCCTCATGACCAAGACAGTACATAATTCACTATGTTACATGGATCCAAGACATTGGACTGAATAGCCCTCTATCTTAAATTTGATACCGAGATTCTTGATCTTTTTAATTAATACATCTAGGGATTTCAATGCATCCGTGCACTGTCATAGGTACTCCCAGGTTCTATACCTAAGGAAATCCAGAGTTACAGGCAAGAGACGACTTAAGTTCAAGTGCACACCATTGTGAGGTGAAATAGCTGCTTGAGATAGACGTTGGCCACCCAACCCATAGGCAAATGTCAAGCATTTTATAGTCTTAGCCTGGTGTCATAATTGCTTCAAATTGTTATGTGATTCTTTCAAAAATATACTTTATAAACTATTTCTCTATACAATCAATGCCCTTCAGTACCAGATGAGCAAACATAACTAAGCCTAGATCCGTATTGTGAACAACTATACTGTGAATTAAAGAAACATTCTTTTATAATTCGTGAGTTCTACAATTTTATGTACCACGTTCACAGGCAACGGCATATTAAATGCGTATCAGAATTAAACTACTAGTAAATGAAGGATGCTAAGGATATATCACGAACTAACTTGTCTTTATAATGGATGCTCTGTAGCAATAAAATTTTGCTCTATGTCGAAATTACCTATGCTTGTCATTCTTGGAAATACCGATTACTGTGATCCACTTCGGTAAGCTCGGACTGACGGAGGAGAGAAGCCTTTCCACCGCCCTCCAAAAATTATCTTAAGATAAATAATGAGATTTAATCTTATTCTAACAAGCTATATCTACAATATGAGAGCAAAATACATGAGAACATGTAATTGTTCAGTCATGCATTAGACCTTATTTTTTCCCATGGAAAAGAAATCAAAGCACTAAACCAATATGCAGAGACAGAGTGAACCAATTGCATACAGATTAATTGTTTGTAATTTGATATGTATTAACGAGGTAATCTTTTAATGGCCACTCGAAAAAGGTAATATTTTGATAGAAATTGTTGGAAGTACATCTTTGAATTAAATCAAATTTTTCTATGGATTTGACTACTTTGAATCCAATGCCTAGTATGATAGTATCTTTTGGTTTTTCAAAGGCAAATTCTATTGTCAAAGCAGTTTTAGCATAATTTGGTTATACCTTATGCCATTAGACTTGTGGACTGCTTTGCAAAATTCCTAATTTCTTTTGTAATAGCATTTGCCTCTTCTGTTCAAATATTATGATAATTTTTAGGGGTATAACATCACAAGCATAAGGGTAAATCAAAAGCTTGGCGTGTCTCTAGACTCATGTACCCACTTACGAAAAATCCTATTCCGACTCAGATGGTAAAGAATTGGCTAGGACCAATCAGCCATTGTCTTACCATCTAGAGTAGTAAGGAGGGTCAAACGTTTCTTTACCTTCAATTACCCACCTGCCTCAATGCAAACAACTTGAACAAAATGTTAATGGCATGGACTTTACCATATAGATGTTCAGTCACATGAATAATCCATTGAACTTAGCAAATCAAGCATTACCAAATAACAATTTTAAGAAAATCAATATTTCAAAGGAAGTTCTACAACTTTAAAGAGAAGCATGTCATACCTTTTGAAATGAACTCAGTTTCTTCTCTGAACTTGATTAAAGTATCTACTGTGACTTCCATTTGGTTGTTATTGCAGCCATACAAGTGCAACAAGAAATGGGTTGTGTCAATGAAACCCCTCCCCCACTGTGGTTCTGGTTCACTGATGCATAGTGATGGATCATGCAATATATGCAAGAGAAGGCTAAATGACCCTGGCCTGTATCGCTACTGCTCTATTGCCTGCAAGGTAGAAAGACGATATAGACGAATTTGTCAGCAATCTACTTCGTTTTAATCATCTATTACCCATTTTTCTTTCTCTACCATTTATACAGGTTGAAGCATTTTCAAGAAAGATGGACCACTCAAAACCGCCTTTTCTTGCTATTGGCAATCCACCGCAATTTGATGCAGGGACAAAGATGCACAGGAGGAAAGGAATACCTCACAGGGCTCCGTTGCTCTGAAACTTGGATGTCCTCAATGCAATCTTTGCTCATGATCAATGTTTGGAGCTAAAAGCATCTCCTCATTTATCTTATCCCAGAACCATTATTAGAACTTGATTTGCTCTATGTTCGTGTTTTGTTACTTTCAACATGCCACCTTAGTGGACTGTATGTTCTATGGCTTCGTCATGTTCAGATTGTAGGTGAGCTAATGATTTAAACTATGAACTCTCTGCTGTTTTATCGGTGATGCTTAATTGACGGCAGGGTTTCGAATGGATATGCTAATTTCTAGCAATATGCAGCACTTGATCGCTAAGGGTGAGGGTCAATTATCTAAAGGATGACCACTATGGTTCCATTTAATATAGTGAATTTTATTCTAAAACTCCATTAGATTTCACTCAAAGGAAGCATAAAGTGTGACAAAAATGGACCATTAGATTGCAAAGAGTCACTCATAAGTCATAACTATCCTTATTTATTTGCTAATGCTTGTCTTCAACAAAATCTCATATTTTTGCTCAAAATTAAAAAAAAAAAAAATTATGCCACCATGAATCAATCATGACCACACAAAAAAGGTCATCCTAGGAGAGGCATGAACACACCAAATACCTCTCGAAGCAAAACTCGCCCTAGCCTCCTCTCTCAAATAAAGGATCGGGTATAAAGAATAATGTTCCTAAGTGGCCTCCATCAAAGTAAGTCATCAGGATGAGTGGCAGCATATGTACTGCTTAGAACCTCCAGGAATTGACTCACCGCTTCAGGTTCCCAATCATGAAAGTCCCTTTGAAGATGCAGGTCAATTCCTTGCACATGTCACAAACTACCACCTTATCCCCATCGTCATCGGGCCCCATACTCCATTTGGTCAGTTGTTGGCGCCACAACCCCCCCCCCCCTCCCGCGCCGCGCGGCAGAAGGTACAATATGTATCCCTCATTCTTGCTGCCTTTGAGGTCTAACATGCAATAGAGCCTCAATGTACTATCCAAGTGGGTCTAAATTACTGAAACTTAGATTCGGCCACTCCCTCAATGTACTATCCAAGTGGGTCTAAATTACTATCCAAGTGGATCTAACATGCATTATCCTCCGTTATGGGATGGCCACTCCTTAAAAACAGTTTGCTACGCAGAATTGTTTGAATAGTACATTGGAGTACAAAATGTACAACCATTGGTTCACTGTAAACATCAAACCAAGGCACCAGAGCCAGCGCCTGAATCGGCTCAGAAACTTTTTCTGGTTCTCAACCTGAAAACATTTCCCAACTACTGAATTGTCAATTCTAGCATTTGAGTGGTTTTACCTTCAAAAATCATATTATCCGTTGCTTTCAACACATTCATTGCACAGGCGAGCAGCATCTCATGCTTCCTGCCTAGTTTCCACATATTCATTCCCACCATTGCTGGACCTAATTGCCGCTTTCTCTTTTATCAACACATCAACAATCACATAATCTTTGCACTCCAGTCATTTTATATGCCAACTGGCAGCAGAAGTGGCTAATCATTTGCACTTCAAACTCCATCTCTCCTTCCCACATGCAGAGCTGTTCTTAGCTGATTTTTTTTAGTTTGAGAGTGGACTTGAGAGCAAGCATAGCGTCTGGAAACCTTGAATGATCTGCTTGACCATTTTGTCTTTCCTAGTTTCGACCCCGTGCGTTGCAACTACTGAAATAGTTATTGAGAAAGACCATACTTATATGCCTAATAGTATTTATAATATTAGTAGGTATTAGTAGTACTGATAACAATGTTAGAAATGTTAGTTTCGCCTTTTTTATGAGCTTTCTACCACCTTTTGTTGCTAAAAATGAACTTCACTAACAATTGCTAGTCTTTTAGCAACAAATAGAAGAGAAATATAAGATGGTAGAAATAGTCTTTCTCAAATAAGAATACAAATAATAATAGCAACAATAACAATAATAAATTATGTGTTGAGGTTCGTATTAATAATGCCGACCAAGAAGAGAATAAAAAGATATAAAATATGAGAAAAAACTATAAATACACGTGCTCACACATGGGCGCACACATATATATACCTTGTCACCTGATAGTGGAAAACCGAAATCTATATTGTGTATGTATGACTAATAATGAAATAAAAGGAGGGACATTAAGTTTGTTAAATTGTAGAAAAATACTGGGCTTGTCTAAAATATAGGAAAGATTCAAGATTTGAGGGATAGTAAATTTTACAAGAGAGAGAGAGAGTCAGAGTCTTAGGAATTGGTAGAATTGCAAACCTATTACTAAAACTTTTGAGTGGGACGACATGTAAGAGAGGAAATTGATAAATTCATCTGATTGGTTGAAGTCCAAATGCCAAAATGATAGACATGCCAAGTAAAAAAAAGAGAACATCAACATTCTGTCAGCTCCAGGTTGACTATACAAATATATAATTAGATTAATGGACTCAAGATCATGGACCAAGATCCAGAGAACTAAGAGTTTCAAACTGCCCAAACACTAGATAACGTCCATGGCACAGTCTATAGCTCCACATGCCAGCACAACCATGAGCATCTTCTTCAATGGGTCCTCCATTTTAACTTTCCATAGATCATAAAAACAAATAGACGCAAATGTATGTGAAATCAACTAGATCTTTCAACAGGGCTGGTACCAACATCAAGATTTGCCGACGCCATTACACAACTTCTCATTGTCCTTATCATAGAGGTCCTTAAATCCAGCTTCTCTACCATTAGTACAGATCAGTGGACCAAATCCACTACATTGAATCAATCCATGTAAAAGATGGGTTTGCATGCTAACTCATCATCCATCGGAGTTAAGAAATGACACTTTCTTTTCAGAAAAAAAAACATGATGACTGGAAAGATGAATAGCGTTCCATGTTTTGATGCACAAAATTCTTAAGATTTAATCCCAGACGGAACATCAAAGAACCCAACTGTAAGTTTTGTATACAGCCAGATGTTCCATTTTCTTACAAAAATGCATCTATGACATACACAAATGACCATCTCTTCTTCAAACCTTAATCCCAAATGAACCACAAAACTGGAAGCCCTAGATGAAGATCTTAAGAGCTCACTTGAAAAACGATGCAGTGCAACAAGTATTGGGAAACAAACAAACAAACCTGAAACAAAATTACAATCCCCAAAATCCTTAGTCCACAACTGAAACCACAAAACAGAAACCCAAATGCAATTTTCAAAAACCCAAGTTGGGAAAACAAAGATTTCTTCCTCTGGCACACAAAATGATGACTCCAACCTGAAACAATTTTTCCCAATACTTCCAAACTGAACCCCAAAAGCTGAAAACCCAGATAAGATTTTTCAAATGGAAAAAATTCCATTTGACAAAACTAGAAAAGATGATACTTTCCGTATGCACGCAAATTACAGTTGGCCAATGTGGTTCTTCATTTGGCCCAGGGTACTAAGTCAATGTAGATATGATACATCTCAAGTGTATGACGTCCGCTACGTTTACCTGCATAAAGGCAGCTCTGCAGGTTTCCAAAGCGGACATGACACACCTAAGGTGTGCTGACATGTCTACAAAGACGTAGTCCCCCTCAGCCAAATGGAGAACTACACTAACTGCTCCAAAAACAGGCAGTTAGCCATTTGAATAACAAAGAACCCAATTGGAAATTTTACAAATTTAACTCTGTCTACAGCCAGATGTACCATTTTCTTACAGCACGAGCATACATGACATGCAAAAATCACAATCTCCTATTTAAACCTTCATCCCCAAATGAACCACAAACCTAGAAACCTAGATAAAATTCATAAAAGCCCACTTAAAAAAACGATGCAGTGCAACAAGTATTGGAAACAAAAAACAAACCTGAAACAAAATTACAATCCCCAAAATCCTTAATCCACAATCGGAACCCCGAAACAGAAAACCCAAATGTAGTGTCTGAAAACCCCAGTTGGGAAAACAAAGGATTCATCCTTTGGCACACAAAATTATGACTCCAACCTGAATTTTTTTTTTCCCAATACTTCCGAATTAGACCCCAAAAGCTGAAAACCCGGATGGAATTTCTCAAAACCCATTGACAAACCTGAAATAAAATTACAATCCCCAAAATCCTTAATCCACACCTGAAACCCCGAAAAAGAAATCACAAATGCAATTTATGAAAACCCCAGTCAGGAAAACAAAGGATTCTTCCTTTGGCACACAGAATTATGACTCCAACCTGAAACATTTTTTCCCAATACTTTCAAATTGAACCTCAAAAGCTGAAAACCAAGATGGAATTTCTCAAAACCCATTGACAAAACTAATAAAGATGATACTCTTGTATGCGGCAGATTACAGTTTGCCGATGGTTTCTCCATTTGGCCGAGGGACTAAGTCTATGTAGACATGATGCATCTCAAGTGTATGACATCCGTTACTTTTACTTGCATAGAGGCAGCTTTGCAGGCATGATACACCAAAGGTGTTACGACACGTCTACAAAGACGTAGTCCCCCTTAGCCAAATGGAGAACTACATTAACTGCTCTAAGAATCAGCCAAATGGAGAACCACGTCTTCAGTTTAATGCTCATTGCTAACGGCATAAAGAGCAGATTTTTGTGCAGCTTTCTTCAATGAGCAACCCTTACAACTAACGATTATGAGCAACCCTCATAACTAACGATTTTCACGTGTGGATGCCTTCATATAGGACAATTTATGCATCTTTAAATGGCAATTGCGCTATCATGCAGAATAGGTGCCTGCCAGCGGTAGAAACCAACTAAAATGCCACCACAGGTATACCACAAAATTTATATATTTGAGCATCAACATATGACAAGGATTAACAAACCACTCTTAAATGCATGATAAAATAATCATAGCAGGCAATCCATATTCAAACTCATAAGCAAAAAGACAAGAAGTTAATTTGTGTGCGTTGTCATTGTTGTCATAAAATCTAAGCAGTCAAACTCACTTCTTGAAACATAATTGGGCTGACAATCGCTCCAATTTAGTTTTACACGGTTGAGTTAATTGCCGCAGCCGCCGCTTTCCGTTCAGCTCCACAATTGCCACCGGAAGAGAGAGGACGGGTGATTGGTAACAGGATCCGTGTTAGACCTATGTTTGGACACAGTACTCAGTATCCGTCATGCGCCAGTCACGTGATGCCTGAAAATTACCGTCGAGGAAAAACTCTCTTATTCAGTTTGAAGGAAAATATCTATAATCAGTATTAACGGTCCGTTAGAACCAATTCTTTTAGGATTTAACTTTTAGATTTAGAATTCAATTAACTTTTTTTTGTTTGGAACGAAAGGGAATTCAAATCACGGAATTTCAATTTTGTGTTTGGAGAACAGAAAAAATAGAAAGGTAATAAATTTTTAGACAATTATATCATTAACTTACGATAAAAATTAATTACAGTAAGTGGTTTCAAGTGTGCTAGTGTCACCACATGGTGGTGGTGGTGCCAGCACTGCACGGGGTAGCAACATCAACGGTGAAAGTGGTGGGGTGGTCAAGTAATGGTAATGATGGTAGTAGTGGTATTAAGGTGTAACTGGTTATCGTCAACTGACACCAATAGTGATGTTGGTCGCAGTAGTGGTGGTGACAATAGTGGTGGCAGTGGTGATGGTGGTGGTGATGGCAGTAGTGATGGCGCGATGGTGGTGGTGGCATTATTGGTGGCTATGGTGCCGGTGGCTATGGCAGGGACAGTGGTGGCGGTGGTGGTGGTAATAGTGGTGACGGTGGTGGTGGCAATAGTGGTGGCGGTGGTGGTGACAATAGTGGTGGCGACAGTGGTAGTTGTGGCAGTACTAGCGGTACTAGTGATGGCGGTGGTGGTGGCAATAGTGGTGACGACGGTGGTGGCAGTAGTGGTAGCGACAGTGGTAATTGTGGTAGTACTGGTAATGGTGGCGGTGGTAGTAGTGGTGGCGGTGGCAATAGTGACTGCTACAGTGATAGTTGTGGCAGTACTGGCAGTGTTGACAGTGGCGATAATAGTGGCGGCAACAGTGACAATTGTGGAAGTACTGGAGGTGTTGGCAGTGGCGGTGGTGGTGAAGGATGCAATGGCGGTAGTGTTAGCAGTGGTTGTGGCAGCAGCGACAGTGGTAGTGACGGTGGTGGTGATGGCGATGACGACGACGGTGGTAGTGACGACAATAATGATGGCAGTGGTGGTGACAGTACTGGTGATAATATTTGTGCCGATGGTAGCGGTGGTGACAGTAGTGATGCCGGTGGTGATAGTAAAAGTGGTGTGGTTGTAGCGGCAATGAAGATGGTGATGGTGGGTTCATTGTTGGAGAGATTCTGAATAAAGGATAACATAGGTAAATAATTACTTTTAATTCAAGCAAATCGAAATCTCATGAAATCCGACCATTTTTCATCGGATTTTACACTAAAGAAACAAATCCAGTCAAATCTCATGAAATTCAATTCCTTTTTTTCATGTTCCAAACAACAAAATTTGAGGATTTGAAATGAAATCCCATCAACTTCATGGTTGCAAACACACTCTAACTGTCATTATACCTAAGTTTAGGACTTGTACTTAGTAATACTAAAAATTATCACAAAAAGTGTTAGCGTTAAGTATATTTTGCAAATATTATTCACCGTTATATGAGGGGTTGTAACTGTCTTCTTACGATGAGAGTAGCAACAAAGAACCTATCTTCTTACAACCACAGTAGTAACGAAGGCGCTGTACGTTTACGGTATTTGTTTTTCGTTTTTGTAATGATTACAAGAAAGATAATTTTTTCGTATATATTTACCATTTTCTGAATTTGTATCAGATCTAAAAAATTCGAAACAGTGTCAGAAAAGAGCACCTTTTCTCAACCCTTTACGACCCGTGTCAGAGAAAACTCAGAAGACAGTGAGATAGTTTCCACTGTTCGCGAATATTATTCACCGCTATTTGGTCACGGAATGTTACATTTTGAAACTTTATATCCTTAACTGTAATTACTCCCTAACCTCAGGGACATAGGTGGGGTGAGAGTGCGGGGAAGCCGTGACGTGGGATTGAATCTGAAAGATTGAGTTTGAAGATTGAATTTGAGAGAGAAAGGAGAGAGAACCCAAAAAAAAAGATAAAAAAGAAAAATGGGAGGGGCAAAGTGGGTATTTTATTTTAAAGTTAGAGGCAATCAAGTCATCTTGTCAAAACCATTAAGTATTTTTGTATTCCGTTTGTCAATGGATATATGTATTACATTTTGAAACTTTGTGTCCTCGAGTGTAATTACCCCCAAATCTCAGGGACATAAGTGTAATTAGCCATTTTCTTACTACCTCTGTGATCCATGTATGTATAGTCACGTCATAGTGCTCTCTCTCTGGTTCATTTCCCTTATCTCCTTATTTCCGATGAGCAAATCCCCAACTATATCTTACTCCATTTCTTAAGCTGTCGAGAGTAATAGAGAAGCTGTAATCTCATTTCTTCCCCTTAGCTGCCGAAGACCCAGTGCAGAGAAGACGGAGACGCCGCCGGTACCTGTCGTCTCCCAAACAAGCACCCAACGATCCGTGATTGGAGAGAACGAAGTCCCCTCGCCTGCACAATTGTCCAAGGTTTTTACCAATTTCTCTCTTTATTCTTCAATCAATCGATCTGCTACTCTCCACTCTATTTCTATTTTCTCTTTGAATTTTGTTGGTGGGTTCGTTGATTCAAGATAGTTTTCTCCATTTCTATTTCTGGTTTCTCCTCTCTATTCATAGGCTTAAGTTCAATGCGTAGTTGTACATGTAGAATTTTTGGACAACTGGAAGTAGTTTGTGCCTGATTGGCTTGGACTCCACACACAGTGGCATTATTTCCAGTCACTGTGTGAGGGCTTCAATCTATGGACTCACCGTTGTTTAATGTACCATTTTCGGCTGGGAATGCATAATTTAACCTTTTAGAACTTTTAGAAAATTTGGAATAAAAAGTTGAGTAAATAAAAGGGCAAAACTCTACTAGGAACCAATTTTTGGACTGATCATTATGGAAAAGAAAATTATAAAATCAAAGCATTGACTAGAAGCTATGAGAAAGAAGCTCCTTATAAGATCCATCTAAATATTGGGAAGAAAGTCGTACTGATACATTTACCTTTGGCATGACCTACGATTGGTTAACTCTCATTGATAAGATGAAGCCATCAGAAGGCAATGATGAAGGCTTGGTAATTGGAAGTCACAAGATGCACGACAGGGACAAAGAACAAGATAGAAAGTAGGCATTGTTAGTAAAAGATAATCTCTACGGTTGTGCAAATTGGGAGTCACAAAGATGCACACCGAGGGCAAAGAAGAAGATAGAAAGTTGGCATCTTTAGTAAAGTAACCTCTATGGTTGTGCAAAACCTCTTCTAAGAGATTGCATTTTATATCATGCAGTTCAAAAGATAGGTAAGAAACGACAATGTATCATAACAACCAGATCGCGAGGTTCTCACATGGATCGTTACAGAGATTTACTTTACAACAACCATGCATGTCGTTTAGTAAACTGAAACGCATTTTGCATTCAATAAAAGGTGATGTATGAAATGGTTATTACCATGTGGATATGACCATTTACATTATGCAACCTACATATGCCATGTACTCAAATCTCACCCTCTCGTAACAAAGACAAGAATCATCATTGGACGACTAGCCGTTATCTTGAATTTGATGTCAAAAATTTTTGCCTTCTAAGTTAACACACACAATATGTTCTTGCACTAACATGAATACTCCGATGTATTACACCTAGCCATGCAAAGGACTTAACTTTTGTGTGCTTTTGGCAGCCCTCAATGGCCATGCAGTGGCCATTGAACGTAATAGTCATATTGCATGTGTGTTGCACGTGCACTTGAATGTATGAGCATCAAATAAAAGAATTGCATGGATGGTGTTGCATTCACCCATAACTTGTTTAAACCTTTAACCATTAAAGGCAGTTTTTAGTAAAAGGTAATCTTTATGGTTGTGCAAATTGGGAGTCACAAAGATGCACACCAGGGGCAACAAGGAAGACATAAGTAGGCAACTTTAGTAAAAGTAACCTATATGGTTGTGCAACCTCTTTTAAAAAGGTTACATTTTATATTATGCGGTTCAAAATATAGGTAGGAAACGACAATGCATTCTAACAGCCAGGTAACGAGGTTCTCACATGGATCATAACAGAGATTTACGTTACAACAAGCACGCATGTCATTTAGTTAACTGAAACGTATTTTGCATTAAATAAAAGGTGATATATGAAATGGATATTAAGTATCATGTGGACATGATCATTTATATTATGCAACCCACATATGCCATGTACTCAAATCTCACCCTCGTAACAAGACGAAATTAGCATTGGACAACTAGCCTTTGTCTTGAATTTGATGTCAAAATTTTTCGCCTTCTAAGTTAACACAATATGTTCTTGCACTAACATAAATACTGCAATGTATTTCACCTAACCATGCAAAGGACTTAACAAGTCACTGCCCCTTAAGTTCAATTGAATGATATTGTGTGCTCTTGGCAGCCGTCAATGGTCATGCATTGGCCATTTAATGTACTAGTTAC
Organism: Escallonia herrerae; assembly: GCA_033070095.1. Classification (NCBI taxonomy): domain Eukaryota; kingdom Viridiplantae; phylum Streptophyta; class Magnoliopsida; order Escalloniales; family Escalloniaceae; genus Escallonia; species Escallonia herrerae. The sequence goes on from JAVXUP010002891.1 coordinate 28,432, forward strand.
AATGCACGCGTGTTGCACTTGCACTTGAATGTATGAGCATCAAATAAAATAATTGTACGGATGGTTTTGCATTCATCCATAACTTCTTTAGATCATTTATCCATTAAAGACCATCTTTTATCACTTAAAAGGTTTTGTTTATAGAGATGCATGTTGAATTCGTTCTTTGGTTAAAATCATTTTGATGACACTTCTGTTACAATAAACGTGTTGTCACAGCATCGATTCGAATTTGAGAAAATAAAAATATCAATGTAAAGCCTTGTGATTGAACATTAAATTACTTCAATATCTACATAAAACTTGTTTACATATAGAAATTTTGGGATTAAACTCCAAACACTAAAAACAACAAATATGTACTTAAAAGCTAAGCACAAAGTCACGAAGACTCAGTAATTTAGGAATCCCTTCCACTTTTCCACATATTTATCTTTGTATGGGGTCTCATATTGCCACCTTCTTGATAACTATCTCATACGTTAAATTTTATGTATCATATGTTGCTAAGTAAGAGTGACTTTGAGTACTTATCAGTAATGCTAAGTATCCTCCAACTAGTTTTAGGTAGTAGCACTAAGTAGAACAAATCAGTACCCCTGAATCCCAGACCTCCATTAGTTATGGGGCCACAGAGAAAAAAACCAATTTACCTAGTGCATGGTTCTGCTTTCTTGACATCCAGCCTAGCCATATGAATTTACTTAGAAATTATTTCAATTGGTAGTACACCAATGTGGGAATTTGATTACCGGCATGTGGTCAATGAGTAAAAATGAAATAATGGATGTCCTGAGGACTGGTCTTCCTCCTTTGTTAAGGAGTGAGTATTTCTAGCCAGCACATTTATGCCAGACTCTTGACATCCGTTCATCAAAGTATTCTTTCATTTAAGTCAAGGATAGTACCTAAGCTAACTTTCGCTCGGTCCAGATCTCAAGACTACAAGACATGTAGCTCACCAATTGTTCCGTGTCATTTGAACTCATAAAAGGTGCAGATTTGTCAAAATTTATTCTTTGACTAGAGTCATTGCAGTATGACTTGAGCAAGATGTTTCGAGTTCACAGCTTAGGGCTGTGGCTTTGAAGCATAATAGAAATCGTCAGCAAAATAGAGGTCAATGTCTGATAGTGCAGATAGGCCGCACTTGATTCTTAGAATGGTGATGTATTTTTGTGTTTTTATTAAGAGGTTGGTTGATAGGATTTGTGCAAAGAGGATAAAGAGATAAGGCAACAATTAATAGGTGACCTTGTCTTAAGCCACGTGTAGGATATATCTTCTGTAGGAGATCCAGTGACTAAGGGTATAAGGAGAAAGAAGACTATGGAGATGCATTGAATCTTGTGAAATGACCAGGAAAGCCAAACTAGATGAGTATCCTATTGAGAAAATCTCATATTTTACAGTCACAGACTTTACTGTGTCCATTTAAAGAGCTCCATAAAATTTTACTCTCGAGTTTTTGAGTCGGACAAGGTTGGTCATTTCTTAAATAATGAGGATGTTATCTGTGATAGAGTTTTCAGGAATAGAAGCATTTTTGGTATGGGGAAATTATCAAGCTCATGAAAATCTTCACTCTATTTACTAAGACTCTAGTTATATTTTTTTGTAAATAGTATAGCAGAGACTAATGGGTTGGCAGTCTTAGGGTGTGAATAGACTCTCCACTTTTATTATAAGAACCAAATATGTGTTGTTGGTCTCATTTGGCATGTAGTCAGAGTAGAGTAGAGACATAACCACTTAATTAAGTTATCTTACAGAAGTTCCAGTTTTGTTGATAAAACTTTGCAGGATATCCAACCGGTCCTAAAAGTTTAAGAGTTAACTACTCGGTTAATCATAATATTAGGCAAATTTAACTTTAGTCACTGGATATCAGTTTGTGTCAAAGTGACCACTAAATACATATATTCATTTCAATTAGGTCACTTCGTCAAATTGTCCTTACCGTCGCCCACGAAGTTCATTTAGTCAATGGTATATCCGTCTTTTTACTCTATCTCCCCCTCCGTCCCCCCTCCCCCCCCCCCCCGGGGGCGCAGAAAAGACCCACTGTCACAAACAGACACACACTGCCACACACGCGCACACACCCTCCTCCCCCCAACCCACACACACCCACACTATCGCAGGCATAGAACGCACATCATCACCTTTCTTCTTGTTAGACTCAGTGTTATGACATGACTTTGGAGCACAAATCAACCGACGTCATTGAAAATGATTAAGATTATTCATTCTAAAAGCTAAACGTTATATTTAAGGGCTTTATGCCGATTTTCAAGGAATCTGGTTTTGGTTATGCCAATCGATCTATCGTTTTAAGAACTGACACATGAACAATTCCTATTATGAAGAATTAAAGGAACAAGCAGTTAAAGCATACTCTACCAAGCAGTTAAAGCATACTCTACCAAGACCCTTTCCTCATCCTGTCATTTTGCCTCAAGCTTCTATGCCACCTTGAGCATGTTTGCCACCAACAGCTAACAATGATTTTGATGCTTCTGTAGTTGTTCGTGTTTCCCCTTCTTCTCAGATTATGGCATGCAACTTGGCTCTGTTCTTATAAGAAATGAGTTCAGGAGCAGTTTGGATGATAGAAGAAAGCAAAAGGCAAAAGTAATGTGTTTATCTTTTTCATTTTTACTTCTCTCAAACATTTTTCTTACTTGAATATATCATGGCGTGATTTAGGTAGATTAGAGCTAAATTTCGTCAACTTATACAAATATGATGCGTAAACTTTTACATGTTGCTTTGCAGGAAAGATGTTTGATTTCACTTGATGGTATGATGTAAGATGAATGGGATAAATCACAAAAGGTTGAAAAAGATTTCTATTATGTTGGCATATGATGTTGTAGAATAGATGCAGATCCCAATTCATCCGTTCAATATGGTGATCAGGATGTTATTACCACTCTTAATAGATTGAAATTCATTTGTGTTGAGGGCAACTAAACTAAAATTTATGGTGTGTGACACTGTGTGTGTCTCTATTTTTGTGTATGTGTGGGGATTGGGTGGGCACACGCGCGCTTTGTGGTTGGTGGTGGAGCCTTAGTGGTAGTTGGTGGTGGTGCCAGTGGACTTGGGAGAAGAAAAAAGAAGAAGGGGAATCTTGGGGAGAAAAACAAGGAAAAAGAAAAAAGAAAAGGGAAAGTACACTTAACGGACTTGGATTGATAGAGGTTAACGATATAACCTGATTGAAATGAAATTAATCTAGTCGTCACTTTGACACAGATCATTGTCTAGTGGTGAAAGTTGAATTTTCTTAATAGTACAGTGGTCAACCAAGTAGTTTACTAAAAGTTTAAAAGGCGATAGATGAAAAGCCACTCTCTTAATTTTTGATGTAGTGAAAGGTCCATTGAGGCTAGCATTTTGGTCAGAGGGCAGTGCTGCTCTCAGTACCTTAATAGAGGTAAAGGATGGTATGGAATTGTTCGATGAGGTTGAAACAGAAAACTTTATCACATATTCCACAAAAATAAATATGATAAGATCATGATCAGTACCAGTGATGCAATCTCTATCCACAATTTAGTTCTTCCCAATCAAGTAACCGGTTCATTTGATCCGTTAGGAGGAAAAACTGATTTTGAGCTCCGATGCTTGGAAAGTTATTTTTAGCTTGACATTTGAGCAATATGACCCAATTGATTTGTACTGGGAGGTTCTCAAAGGATTTTGTAAACCAACGAGATAAAGCATAGGCATGGTCTCTTCTGTTTGACATGAACTTAAGCAGGGGATAACCTTCGACCTGTGCACACCAATGGTGCCTAATTAAACGTTGGCATTCCAGATGCTTGAGCCATAAAAGCTTCGAAGTGGGAAGGCTTCTCTTTTCTAGGGAGAAAAGCATTTGCTTTTAAAAGGTTGGGGACATGGCCCAAACATTGGATTCCCAAATTAGTGAGGGACAAGGATAGGAGTAGGCTGCCCCCAGTTAGGGTATGCTTTGACCTTTCTCTACCATTGGTGCACGTGTTAGTGGGGCCTCCTAGGCTAGCTCCCCAGGTTAAAGAGAAAAATATTTCAATAGATTGTCCTAAAATATCAATATTGTCCCATATTTATCTTGATTCGAAAGGCTTAGGTGAAGGCTTGGGCTCTTCAGGGATGTCAATTTGATTTTGGAGATAGTTCAGAAGATCTTGATTTACAAGTAAGGGCCACGAGTAAAGTTGATTTGGGCTTGAAGAGTTATTGGGCCGAGATGAAATAGATGTTTTGGCAGGGAGGTGTCAGAGGAAAAGGGCTTGCCAGGTGGAAATGGAAGTGGGCTATTGTTGTTCTTGTTGTGGGGTCCTCTATAAACATAAAATTCTCAGTTTAATTACCTCATCGAGACATACTCCAAAGGCACATGTGGATGGATATTTCTAGATGAGGGGAATGTAAGATACGGTTAAGGGGTATTTAGAAAGGAAAAAAAAGGAAGGTGGGAAAAAGACCCATATGGTGAGAATTAGGATGGATTTAGTGTGATTTTGTTGGGTTACAAGGATTGGGTCTTGGAGCATGGCCAAGGTAGGTGCTTATTCCTGTGAAATTACTAGTTGCTTACTAATAAGCCCATGAACAATTTCATCTTCTTCAGCTTCTCATTTGGGACTATTTACAAATACACTACATAATCGTATGGTGTCCACTAACTGCAGAATATAAAACTATAAGTTGAAGGAGGTTCCAACCAATTATTGATGGGTGTATAGTAATTCCGGGCCATCCATCGTGCCAACAATTTTTAACATAGAACTCCTGTTTAGATGTAATTTAGGTAAGCTCTACTAGGTGACCACTCAAACATAGGTAACACTGGCCTCCAAATATATGTGAAATAGATCCGAACCTTGTATGGTTACGACTCTTCTTTGTAATGATTCCAATACCACATCTAGCTACCCAAAGTAGTGATCCTGCGAGTACTCAATTATGTCACATCGATAACAAGCAAGGCATATTTTTTCGGGCATGGATGCTAATCACGCCACAGTTGAAGGAACAGTAAGATAATCTAAAAACGTATGAATAAACACACCTAGTAACAAGGGGTCTGAAAGAAAGATCCTTACTTTAATGTGAAAATAGTCTTTATCTATGTTCAGACCAATGAAGATCCAAAACCTATGGAATGACAGATTCAACGCGGAGGGCCAACTCTTGGTGATAACAATCATTACGAATATTCACGATTCTTACCCAAAGATCTACAGTGGGAAAAGTGACCAAAGAAGACTAGTTGAGGTCTCCAAAGTTCCATTACCAACATGCAGCCCTTGATGGTCCAAGTGCCTTTTTTTAAAGATTAAATTGGCTTGATCTTCAGAAGTCAGGGAAAAAATAAAACATTAATAGAGTTTCTCGACTTTGGAAGGCCCTAGTAGCTTCCGATACTTGTCACATACCTCTAAACCTCACCCTTATATAAAAAGTTCATCACCAAAGAACTTAAGAAGGAGCATGCATTTTTGTTGATTCCTATTGGATTGGAGTTGGGAATGATCGACGAGGACTACTACACTAGAACGATCAAGACCCGGTGATCTAGTCCTGCCACAATATGAACAAAAAGATTTTGTCATGAAGGTTTTCAAGGGTTAGAGCTAATGAGTTTGTATAGAGAGCAAATATAATTTCGGAAGCAGAATGGTAAGAAAGAGCATCAGCAGGACCATAAGGAAGAGGATGGGTAAAATGATCACTTTTAGTTAATATTGGACATGGGATATGACCTTAATTAGATAATTCGACTTGAAGTAAAATGAAATTCCGGATGTGGCTGAGATAGGCATTTATGGACTAATACATCCATATTATTACTTTCGATCCATATTACTTCTGATACATGTATCCTCAATCTACTTAGTCATCATCATATCCAACCGCAAGATTTACTGGACATGGGTGTGCATTTATGCAATGCAAGTTTATCAAGATGATCTGTAGATGCTTTCATTAATGGCCTAAGCATTTCTCAAGCAATCCACTGATTTAGAAAACCATACATCCTATAACTCCTTTTTAATACTGTGTTAGTTTATTTCATTCGTCTTGACCCCATAATCAAGACCATTAAAATCTTATAATAGTATAAATATAAGAATAATAGGGTTTCAAACTCATCAGAGTTGAAAGAAGCCATAGATTACCAAGAGCTTTATTCCGATAATGCAAAAACATCTAGATGCGGAAGCGAACGTATCCCCTTTGGTAGTGATCTTCACTACTTTTCTCTATCCTTGATGATGGAATAGAATTGCAAATATTTTTATTAATTGAGGAGGCAAAAAAGTAGTCAAACATTATGATGCCCTAACCTCCAAGAAAAAGAGATATTTATATGAAAATAGTAGTGGGATCAACCCTAAAGCTTGTTAAATCTCAACCGTCAATCAAAGTTAAGAGATTAGGGTTTATAAGTCTTATATACACAATAAATCATTAGTGTATTAGATGCTAAATTTAAATAGGCCCACGATGATATTTAACCAATTCAATTAATTAATGTCCAAGTCAAAAAAATTTTACAATATAAAATCCAATTTTCTCCCACTTGGCCAAGTGTTATACTTAAGTTAACATCATAAGTTTTGACATAACAAAAGTGAATAAAACATCCCGTAAGTTAGGCCAAATTTAACAAAAAAAATACTAAAACTGAATCGAAGATAGTATCCGTGTCTCTCAACGTCACAGAACCATTCTTCGGTTACAATGTCATAACTTTTTTGCCAAATATGATAGTCAAATAGCTTAATAGACATGAATTGCATCGTTTCATAATAAATAACAATATGAACAAGTTCATGCGATCCTTACATGAGTGTTTGTTTCATAATACTTTCAATGTGCACTTTTAATGAGAAGTAACAAATCATAATCATAACATCCAGAATCCATAACATAAGGTGATCACAGAAACAAATGTCTCAAATCAAAATCCCATCATCAAAAAAGGAAAAGCTATCAACCAAACTCATGCTAGCAACATGTTCTCTAAAGAGAGTGGGTGGTAAGCCTTTCGTCATGTAATCCGCTAACATAGCGATTGTACTGATATGCTGAATTGACAATATGTGATATTGAATTATGTCTCACAATGAGCTACTTAATCAAAAATCTTAAAGGTGTCTACACACCATGCATAATCAGAATCAGAATAACTAATAACCTCAAGGTTATCTGACTTCTTATAGGTAAGCATGAAATCTTTGATACCCTGTAAGTAGCGCATGACTTTCTTGTCTGCTTTCCAATGACCCATTCCTGGGTTTATTTGGTAATGTCCAAGCATGCCAACAACATACGCTATATATAGGCGAGTACATACTTAAGCATACATGAGACTCCTTACTACAGATGCATAGGGAATACGCTCCATTTCGTCTTGTTCCAGTTGGTTTCTAGGACATTGTAGTAAACTAAATTTCTCACCTTTAACAATAAGGGCAACAGTGGGAGCACAATTATGCATGTTGAACCTTTTGAAAACCTTATCATTATAGGCTATTTGGGACAATCCCAATACTCCACGAGAGCTATCTCAGTGAACCTAAATGCCTATAACGTCAGAGGCCTCTTCAAGATCTTTCATAACAAAATTCTTTGAAAGAAGTTTTTTTTAGTCTCATGCAACATATGCATATCACTACTAGCAAATAAGATATCATTTACATACAAAATTAGAATCATAAGCTTACTCCCACTAATCTTTAGGTATATATATCGTTCCACTACATTTCCTTTAGAGCTAAATTTATTAATCACATCATGGAACTTAAGATACCATTGACTAGAGGCTTGCTTTAATCCGTATATGGATTTCTTCAACTGACATTTCATATGTTCCTTGCCTTTAACCATAAACCCTTCTGGTTGCGTCATATAGATATTTTCATAGAAGTCACCATTTAGAAATGCAGTCTTTACATCCATTTGATGCATCTCTAAATCGTAATGAGCTACTAAAGTCTTGATTATTCGAAAGGAATCATTTTATGACAAAGGAGAAAATGTTTCATTCACTACAAGAAAAATGACTTTTAGCGACAGACATATCTGTCGCTAAAAGTCCGCAGTCCGTCGGTAAAAAAGTTTTAGCGATGTACTCCCTGTCGCTAAAACTCTATTGCCTACAACCCCGTCTCTAAAAGTTTTGCGACGAAAAATTTTCAATTCGTTGCCTAAAGTTACCTTCAACAACGAAATTAAAAATATAATTTGCGACGGATATTTCGTCGCTAATTCTATTTTTTGTATTTTAATTTCTTTTCTTTTTTTAGAAATAATTTATTACCTAAAATATTTAGTGACGAAATTCCATCGCTAAAGTTTGTCGTTTAAAACGTTACCAACGAAATTCCCATCGCTAAACATCATTTTTTTAAAAAAAATTAGTTAGACTTTTATCTTCGGAATCAAGTCCGTCGCTAAAAGTCAAATTAATTTTAAAATTTTTTAATACCAAACCTGTAATCACAATCCAACAATTCATAATCCAACAATCACAATCTAACAATAAAATGTATACAAGATTCAGGAGGGTGCAAGAGCTGGGTACATTAATAGAGTAGGGGAGGGAGTACAAGTTCGGAGGTGGGGGGAGGGAGGGGTATGGGAACATGATACTAAGAGCTAGGATGAGAAGGGCTGATAAGGGTTCGGCGAGTCCAGGTTCTGATGGGTCCTGCTAATCGTCGTCGTCCACGAGGGCACTGTGATCCGGCTCGGCAGTTCAGCAGCAATGCCCTGCATGTAAAGACACGGACGGATTAATCTCGATAGGAATCGTATATTGTTCACTAATTAAACATATATAGTGGTTATACCTGATTATGGGTCGTGATCCTCCTATAAACTTCTGCAGCAATGCGACGAACCTCGTACTCATGTAACGACAAGCGCTCAATGGTCGGTGTCTGCGTTTGTCGAGATGCAGCAGGGGGTGGGGACGCTTGTATCACGACACATGCAGTCATACTGGGGACGCGGCCTAATTAAAACTGATTAACCCTAATTAAACTCTAGTTTACAGTAATTATTCCTAATTATACCCAACTAACTTTGATTAGCCCTTATCAACCCTAATTTAACGTTAATTTATTTTCCAATTAGCCCTAATCACCACTGATTAGCCTAATTAAACTCAATTAGGGTAATTAACTATAATATGTTCTAATTAGGTTCAACTAGCCCTAAGTAGCCCGAATTAATTCCTGAATAACACTAATTGAGTCTAATTAAACACAATTAACTGTAATCAATTCTAAATAGCTCGAATTGCCCCTAATTAACGCATTAACTCTGCATGTTCACCTTAACTAGCTATAATCCATTTAGTTCGATAAAAAGTCATTTGGTTATAGTGAACTTGAGCAAAGAAAATCATCATTCCTAAATCCTTTAATATCTAACGATCCACCAAATCAGGATTCTTAAGTAAATTCGGTGTTTTTGTTTGGTGAGTAATGGACTCAAAAATTTCTTTTACCTCGTCATGTTGAACCATATCGTCTAAGATCTTATCTTCTAAGACTTTAAATAACGCTTCATGCTCGCAACTCTCCTTGTCTGTCTGTAGAAGAGAAGACTTTCTGATACAAAAGATCTTTCTCGGCCTGTCGCGGACATTTCCACCCTCCATTGTTCCTGAGATAATTAGATGATAAATACACAGTTTTCTTCTGACCGATCCAGTATGCCCGACATATGGCTTGCTTTCAACTGATGGATTGCAACCGATATCAAGCAACAGAAATCTCGATGCCTTAACCAAATTTATGCCCCACATAGCTTGCCTTTCAAACCTCATTTAGCTCAAATTAGCCCTCATTAGCATTAAGCCTATTTAGATAAATTAGCCCTAATCAGCCCTGGATGGGCGTCAAGAGTTGCTTTGCATGATATTGGTTAGAACCCATAAGTTGAAAGGTAAGTCATATGTCGGGCATACAGGATTGGTCAGAAGAAACTTATGTATTTATACCATCTAATTACCTCAGGAACAATGGAGGGCAGGAAATGTCTACGACAAGCTGAGAAAGACCTTTTGTCTCAGAAAGTCTTCTCTTCTGCATACATGGAGAGTTGCGATCCAAAAGTGTTATCTGATGTCTCGGAAGATAAGATCTTAGACGAGATGGTCCAGCATGACGCGCTAAGAGAAATTTTTGAGTCCATAACTTACCAACCAAAAGTACGGGGTTGACTTGAGAATCCCGATCTGGTGGATCGTTACATATTTAAGGATTTAGGAATAATGGTTTAATTTCTCTTCTCAAGTTCACTATAACCAAATGATTTTGTACTGAACCTAAATAGATAATAGCTAATTAAGGTGAAATTAAAATGCCGAGTTAATGTGTTAATTATGGGGCAATTAGGACAATTCAAGCTATTTAGGGTTGATTACAGTTAATTGCATTTAATTAGTATTATTCAGAGATTAATTCGGGCTACTTAGGGCTACTTGAGCCTAATTAGAACATATTATAATTAATTAACCTAACTGAGTTTAATTAGGGTTTGTCTATGATTTATTAGGACAATCAGGATTTAATTAGGTTAATCAACGATAATTAGGGCTAATTAGATATTAAATTAACAATAAATTAGGATTAATTATTGTTGATTAGGGTTTATCAGTTTTAATTAAGGCCAATTAGAGCTGATTAGGGCTAATAAGGCTAATTTGAGGTAAATAGGGTTAATGCTAATAAGGGCTAAGTCGACTTAAATAGGGTTAATTAGGTTTAATTAGACTTAATTATTGTTAATTAGGGTTTAAGTAATACCTAATTATGTTTAATTAGAGTTAATGTGTTAATTAAGGTTAATTAGGATTGAGTCACTTTAGAATTCGTTGAGTTCATTTGCAAGGTTTACACCTATGATTGAGTTCAGGGTTTAAGTATATAGTTAGGATTAGATTGTATTTAGGATAATTAAGAATATATTAATATGGTTTAATTAGAGTTTAATTAGGGTTACCTATTAATGTGTTAGGGGTTAATCAGCGTTAATTGAGGGTTAATCGAGGCTAATTAGGGTTAATTGGAGTTAATTATGTTTACTTATGGCTAATCAGGATTATTTAGGTTTAATAACGGTTAATTAGGATGAATCGAAGTTAATTACAGTTAATTAGGCTTGATTAATTAGGGTTGATCGGGGTTGATCAGGGTTAACTAGGTTTAGTTAGGGTGAATCAGGATTAATTAGAGTTAATTATAGTTAATTAGGATTACCTAGGAATGTGTTAGGGGTTAATCAGAATTAATTTTTTTACGGTTGCCCCTCGTGGAGGGATTCAATTTTCATGTGACTCCCAACTACCAATCAAAAGAGCTAAGGCATCAATTTCTAAAGCTTCATATTACAACAATTCTAAAAATCAGAAAGAACACTTCGACATTAGAAGAACTTTAAAAAAATATAACTATAATCAGAATAATTCAACAAGTTACAGCAAATGCCAGGAATATAGCACTATGCAGGGCATGAGGGATTAATGAAACATGTATACTATAGATTAATTGAGGGTTTAGTGTACTATGTAGAATGTACATAAACATATGCATGTAAGTTTTGCATTTAATGGAATAAAGGACCTTTCACAAAAAATATATATAAATATCAAAATAATTCTAACATGTAACAAAAATATTTTTTACTAAAAAATGTTAAATTCTAACGTTTAATTAAAATAATACGTACAAGTGGGGAGCGGCAAGCCGTTGGCCAACAGTGCGATGGCCAGTCGCCGGGTTGCCGGCGATGGCCGATGGTGCAATGGGTCAATGGGCCGTGATGGAGGTGGGGGGGGGGGGTGGAGGGGGATCATGAGTAATTTGGATGTACTTAGGCTTTATTAGGCTAACTCAGATGTAATTCGAGTGATTTGGAGGTACTTAGATTAATTAGGTTTATTAGGTTAATTAAGGTTTATCTGGGCTAATTAAGGTTTAGGGTTTAACGCTGCGGGTAAATTGGAATTTATTAGGGCTAATTGGTTTAATTAGGTTGAATCAAGGTTAGTCACAATTAATTGGTTTAGTTACGGTTAATTGGGTTTAATTGGGTTAATTCGTTCAATGAGGGTTACTCGGGGTTAATTACTGTTAATTGGTTAGATTAAGAATAATGAGGGTTTGATTAAGGTTAATTGGGAACAAATTAGGGGTAATTAGGGTTTATTTGAGCTAATTAGGATTTAATTAGGGTTTAGAGTTTAAGGTTAACTAGTTCAAATAGGTTTAATCGGGGTTAATTACGGTTAATTGCTTCAATTAGGATTAATTAGGGCTAATTAGGGTTTATTAGTTCAATTAGGGTAAATCGAGATTAATTAGGGCTAATTGGTTCAATTAGATTGAATCAGGGTTAATTACAATTAATTAGTTCAATTAGGGTTAATTGGATTTAATTGGGGTTAATTCGTTCAATTAGGGTTACGCGAGGTTAATTACTGTTAATTGGTTAGATTAGGAATAATTAGGGTTTGATTAGTGTTAATTGAGTTCAATTAGGGTTAATTGGGAACAAATTAAGGGTAATTAGGGTTAAATTGTTACAATTACATTACAACAAATTAAATACAATTATATCACATCAAATTAAATTCAATTACATTATAACAAATCAAATGCAATTACATTACAACAGATTAAATACAATTACATTACAATGGATTCAATAAGATAAATAATTTCTAGCATACTATAATTTCTAGTATATCATAATTTCTAACATTACAATGGATTCAATAAGATAAATAATTTCTAACATATTGTAATTTCTTACAGGAAAAAAAAGTAAGTTCGGGCAGTGGTGGTGTGAGGCGGACGACGATAGTGGCACACGAAGGCAGCGACAGTAGCTCACGGAAGGCAACGACAGTGGCATGCGAAAGGCGACAGAGGGTGGTGGTGCGGCTGAGGGGAAGGAACTGTTAGGATGGTGGTGCGACTGTGAGGTGGCTGTGGAGTGGTGGCACAATTGTGGGGTAGTTGTGGCAGTGGTGGGGTAGCTGCGGGGCGACGAGGTGGCTATAGAAGTGGCAGATGTGAGGGGAGGGGGAAGGGCAATGTGGTGGTGAGGGCCTGCACTAGTGTGGGGGGCTGGTGGGGAGGGACAAAGGTGGGGGCCTTTCGTCGGTGCAGTGGTAGGGAGGATGGAGGCGGGGATGTACGATGGATAGGACAATGGATGAGGTAGAGGGGACGATGGAAGAAGAAAGAGAGAGAGAGAGAGAGAGAGAGAGTCGGGCAGAAAAGAGAAGGAAAAATAATAGGGTTGCATGACTTTTTGCAACGGATCATTGTCGTTGCTAAACGTTCTCGCTAAAAGTAATCTTTTAATCCATTTTTAGTGAAGGACTTTTAGCGAAGGAAACAATCGTCGCTATAATCCTTAAAAAATCTGTAAAATATTACTTTCAGTGACGAACACAAATCCGTCACTAAATGTCCATCACTAATTATTTTTCAAAATTATTTTCTCCTAAGCAAAAAATTCAATTGAAAATAAAAAATTAAAAAAAATTAGAGACGGAAATTTTGTCAGTGTTTACCCATCGCTTAAGTTTTTTACCGACGCACGTTCTGTCGATAAAAAACTTGTAGCGATGGCCCTTGAGTGACGGGTACTTCCGTTGCGAAAAGTAACTTTTAGCAATAGAATTAGCTCCATTGCTAAAAGTTCGTCGCTGAAGACTTATTTTCTTGTAGTGATTATAATCTATCCCCTCCATTTGAGTGAAACATTTCGTGACAACTCTTGCCTTGTATCTTTTGACATTATCTTTAGGATCTAGCTTAGTTTTGTAAACCTATTAACAGCCTACCGCTTTGGTCCTTTCAGGTAAGTCAACAAGGTCCTAAACTTTATTTATTTTCATTGACTCTAACTCATCTTTCGTGGTCTCAAGCCATTGAGCTGAGTGATCGCTCATAATAGCTTCTTTAAATGATGTAGAATCATTTTCTATGCCTAGATTATAGTTAGCCTCATCTAAGTAGACAATATAGTAATCATAGATGGTTGTCGATCCGTCTCTCTCTTCCTGACCTTCGAAGAGGTTGCTCATTAGTAGAAATTGGAGCAGGATCCATAATAGGGGCACATTATTAGGTACTACCTCGAGTGCATCATTATCCTTTATATGAGATAATGGTGCACCAAGCTTTTAGATAATAGAAATAGAAACATGATACTGAATTTCCTCAAGATTTGTTATTCTTGGTGTACTACTCCCACTATACTCAGCATCTTCAAAAAATACTGCATGCCTATTTTCAACAATTCTAGTGGTATGTGATGGACAATAAAATCTAAAACCTTTAGACCTTTCAAGGTAACCTATAAAATGACCACTCATGCTCTTGGGATCGAGTTTCTTAGTATGTGGATTGTAGACTTTTGCTTCAGCTAAACAGCCCTACACATGAAAATATTCTAAACTTGGTTTCGTCTGTGTCTAAATTCAAAAGGTGTTTTAGGCACAGACTTATTGGGAAACTTGTTAAGAATATGCACAGATGTTTTAAAGGCTTCAACCCACAAAAACTCTTGTAGAGTGCTTTGGCATATCATACTTCGTACCATATCTATAAGGGTACGATTTTGCCATTCAGCTAAACCATTTTGCTGGGGTGTACTTGGCATTCTATACTGAGCAACAATACCATATTCTTTCAAATACAAGGCAAAAGGATCAGGGTTACGACCCATTTTAGAGAATTTTTCATAATATTCTCCTCCTCTGTCAAATCTTACAACTTTAGTTTTTAGGTCGAGTTAATTTATAACTTCAGCTTTGCAAGTCTTAAACATGGAAAGTGAGTTAGATTTTTCATGAATGAGGTAAACATATCCATAAAGAGAATAGTCATCAATGAAGGTGATAAAGTATCTATAACCATCAATACCAGGTATAGGGAAAGGTCCACAAATGTCAGTGTGGATAACCTTTAAAAGGTCTTGTACTTCAAGTTATTGCCTTTTACAAATTGTCCTTTAATACATTCAATACATGGGTCAGAATCTGAGAAATCTAAAGAATGAAGAATTACATCCTTAATTAGGCATTTCATTCTACCTCGTGATATGTGACCTAGACATTCGTACTACAATTTAGTGAAATTTTCATTGTCTCGTATTCTCTTACCACAAGTTTTAGCAACTACATCATTCACGTTTATTGTTTTCAAGGATTTAGTAAAAAAAAAGCATTCAAAAGTAATTTGTAGAGGTTTCTCTCCAACAAACCAGAACCAATAACTCTAGAATAAAGGAAAAGAGAGAAGCCTTTATTCTCAAACTTAAACAAATATTCATAAACGTCAAGTTTAGAAACATAAATAAGGTTTCTAGTCATACTGGGAACATAAACAATATCAACTAAATCCAAATTGAAGCCATTCTCCAAAAACCAAACGGAGAGTTCTTATAACTTCAACTTGAGCAGTCTTTCCATTTCCTACTAGCACATTGCGGTCCCCTTTGTTTAGCTTTTTCATGAAAATGAATTCCTGCAATGAATTAGTTATGTGAAAGTTGCACTTGTGTCAACCCACCATATATTTAAAGGAGTATCAATTGTATAAGACTCCTAACAAACGTAAAAAGATAAATTACCTTTCTTTTCCAACCACTCTCTAAATTTATGACATTCTTTCCTCTTATGTCCTTTATCTTCACAAAGTGACACCTGCGACCAGAAGAACTTGCCTTGTCAGTCTTGGTTGCAGAAATACTCTTATTCCCTTGCACGTTATGTAACATCCCGATACTTTTTCGAATTTATTTAAAAATTTTAACGGTGAATAGATTTTTACTTAGCGTTGATATTATTATGTAGCCACTTTTAGCTGCAGTTAGTGAAGCGACGTTATATAGCAACCCATTAAAAACTTCTTAGCATATTAAATTATCGTAACTAATTATGTTGGACCCTTTTGAAATAATAAAATGTAAACTTTGAATAATTGACAAAACTTGAAGGGGGCTTTTGGTAATTTTTCTCTTAGGGTTTTATATATATGTATAGCTTTGTTGAGTAGTCGTCTAGGCCTCCGCTCTCTCCTACGTCTGATACATTTTGAGAGACAAAGAGAGATACTGGGAGAGAGAGAAGAGCAATATGAAGAGAACGTGGAAAATAAATGGGACGCTTTCGGCTATCGGAATAATTTTTTCGATCATCTTTTTTCTCTTGTTCTTTAATGGTTCATTGGATAAATGGGATAAAGGGAATCTGTCGTGGGGTTTGGGGACATAATTATGGGTTTAAAAATGTAGTGAGAGAGAGAGAAGAAGAAGAAGAAGAAGAAGGTGGCAGCCATGGCTGCCGTGAGAGAGAAAAGAGGCTGGGCTGCCATGGGCTGTCGTGATGCTGTGTAGAAGGTAAAACCACTGCCCTAATTTTCACAGAGTATTTTGAGTGGATCTGGGTATTGTGTGAATGCGTGGGTATGTTGGTTCGCAAGGAAAAGAGAGAGACGACGATGGGTTTGAGGGGTTGAAAATAAGTTTAGGCAGGTTGGGCATGCTTTGTGAATATATGTTTGGGGAGATATGTGGGTTGTGTATTCGTGGATGTGGGTTTTAGATAGAGAAAACAGCCACGACAGGGCTGTGGGCATGCGAGCTAGAGAGAGTTGTGTGCGTGTGTGTTTTGGGTGTGTGTACAAGTGTGTGTGTGTGTGTGTGTAAGTGTGTTTGAGAACTACCGTGAAGGCAGTCACAGTGAGGGTGTTTGAGTTGTGTTTCTGAGTATGTTGTGTGTGTGTGTGTGTGGTGTGTGTATGAGTGCTGTGAGGTGAGTGCTTTGTACTTGATTATGTGAAAATAGCAATGCACCACTGCCGTGAGGCAGTGGATGCAATGGGTCTTGTGCATGTGTGTTCATATGTGTGTGTGTGAGTTGTGCTCAGGGGATGTGTGTGTGTCTTTGTACAACTGTGTGTGTGTGAGAGATAGGTGCATGCATGTGTGTTTGTGTGAATGAGTGTGTGGTTGTGTGAGATGAGTATATATAAGTGTGTGTAAGAGGCACCAAGTATTATGTCTATGTGTGAAAAGTGGGGTATGAAGTGCTTAAGTGCTCATCTGTGTGTAAATGTGTGTACATTAGGTGTGTGCATTTGTGTGCATATGTGTGTGCTGTGTGAACTGCCGAGAGGGCAGTGTGTGTGTGTGTGTGTGTGTGTGTGCTGTGTGAACTGCCGAGAGGGCAGTGTGTGTGCGTTTGTGTTTTTATGTAAGTGTATTGCGTGTGTAGTTTGTTGTGTGTAAGTGTGAAGGGGGGCTGCAGGGTTTAAAGAGAAAAATGGTTGTGAGGATATGTGTGTTTGGAAGGAGAAAGGCTGCCACAGTGTGTTTGTGTTCTATGTGTGTGCTTGCATTTGGATGTGTTATGCACACAGATGTGTGCTTGTTGAATGTTTTGAGTGGTGAGTGAGTTTTTTTTAAATAGGTGTGTAAAATGGGTGAAAATCAGTGAGTATGCGTGTATTTATGTGTGGGTGTGTGCAAGGCAGTGTGTATAGGTGTGAGTGGATAAACTGTGTGGGTGAAGCTTGTGGAAGTGGGTTTGTGAATGAGTGAGGGTTTGAGTGCAGAGAAGAAGAAGAGAAGTGCGGATTGGGTAACGGGTTCACGTTAGGTTCAATGCGTGCACTGAATAGCGCTTAGTGATTGTTAGTATATGAAAGTGAACAGTATAATACGTTAGGATATATTAGAATTTGTGGCAAAATTTTATAATTTTCTCAAAATCATATTTATTTTTAATATTTTCTGCAAACTTAGATTTGTAAAAATCCTTATAAGCCTTTAAACTCATGAAAATGTTTTGAAAAAATTCGAGTAATGTTTTTATAGTATAAAGAAGTCCTAGATTAAGTTTGGTGATTTTTAGAGTTGATTTGCTATAGTTTCCATATTGCATTAGTTTTAACAAAACGAAAAATTTAAAAATATTTTTGATATCTTTTTAAATTCTGATTTCAATTTCTATAATTCTTATAAGTGTAAAATTTTTTAAGCTATAAAAGTATTTTGCTATAATTTAATATGTATTTGGAGTATCGTTACGCTTTAAGGAAAGAACATTTAGAGATTTCGGTTAGGTTGGCCGTGTGAGGGACGCGCTTTGAGTCGAGTGATTTCAGAGTTAGAAGTGAGCACATGGTGGATAGCTGATATTAGATTTATAGCATTGTAGCATCGATTGTGTTCTAATAAATAGATTTCCAATTTAAGTTTATTCAGAGAATGTTGATCGAGGTTGCATAGCATTACATAACTTGGATCCAGGTAAGTAATTTTATCTGAACCCCATTTCATCATTGACATCAAATATAATTTTTTGAGTTTTTATCGAATTTTTAATGAACTCTGATATTTTATTTGTGATGAAAATATTTTCAATTGCACGCGTAATCCTAATTCTAGCCTTGAAGCGATTGTTTGGAATTCATTATTCTTTATATTTGTTTATTAATTCGTTCATCATAATACATTTTGAATTGTATTTACTCCTTCTAAATGTTGACACGAGTTAGTAATTTGAGAGTTATGAGGATGGTGCGTTTTTGGCGTTATAAGGATAGTTTGTTGGTTGGGTTAAACTAATACCTAAATGGACGAGTCAGTGTACATATACATATATAAAGTGTATTGAGCACTGCCGGGATGGTTTTGTTACAATGTAATACTCATGTTCAATGTTATCTATTTATGTTTTATTGCACTTGAAGTGTTTTGAAATGATTATTGATTTAAGGGATTGAGTTGATACTCATCCCTATGTTTATATTGAAATGCTGTGATTTTCTTTAAAGATCTTTTTAAAATTATCATTTGATTGTATATAGAAAATCATTTGAATCGTTATGTTTCTTTGTTTTAAAAGTTGTTATTTGATTTAAATGTAAAATCGTCCTAATCATTTTTTATTGTTTAAATCTTTGATCGACCTTATTAGGCTCTCGAAAGCACACTCTTCTTTGACTTCCTTTATGCAGGTAGCGACCAGCGTTAGATTACTAGAAACTGGACTAGAGGCAAGTGAGCTAGCGAATTTAAATTACTGTTTTGTCCATTAGAACCCTTGCGTCGGTGAAATTGTATTATTCAAATTTTTCTTAGACTTAGATTTGGTATTTCAATTATGACAGTTGATTGAGAGTATGGTTTGATTGACGGTTAGTTGCTCTGACAGTTTGCGGTGTTATTTGATTAAATTTTGAGGATACTATTGTCTTAGCATAAGTGATCGAACGAGTGTTAACGTTCTGAAAATTTTGGGATGTTACACGTTACCTTTGTCAAATTTATTTCTTTTTCCTTTAGATAGGCCAATTATGGCAATGTGAGGATCATCATGTTGTTCAGATTTTAGCCTCTCTTCTACTTGGACACACATAAAAATCAGCTCGCTCATCTTCCACTTTTCTTTCTGCGTGTTATAATTGATTTTAAAAAGAACTGAGCAGGAAGGGAAAGTCAAAATAAAGTGCACGAGAAAACCTTCAAAGATTTCCATGTCTAAGTCTTTTAGATGAGAAGGCATATCATTCATCCGTAAAATATTTTCACGAACATTGCTAGATCCACTGTACTTAAGCACAACTATTTTAGTGATGAGAGTAGTAACATATAACTTGGAAGAGCCCTAAAACTGTTGTTCAATATGAGTAAGGTACATCTTAGCATTATCTGAGTCAGGAATAGCTTCACGAATTGTAGTCATAATAGAGCCTTTCATAATCATTAAGGATATGCGGTTGGAACAGTCCCACTTTCAATAAGCCGTCTTTTGCTCAGTAGAACTTTCAGTCGTAAGGGTAGCAGGCGCGTCAACCGGTAAAGCATAATCCAAATTCATAACTCCAAGAATTATGCTAATCTGCTCTTTCCTTTTTCTAAAATTGGTGCAGCTCAATGATTCAATAGAAAAAAGATAGTCAGTAATTGCAGTTGGACTATACGCTAAATAATAATAATCATGCACATTAGTACTGAAAATCGACATGATGAAAATAGTTAGTTCATAATTTAACATAATAAAATAAATTGAGGGATAAACAATTTATTTGTATGGAAAAGATAAATACACAAAACTTTTCCTAAAAGGGAAAATTAACATATCACTTATAACCCTCCGTTGGGCCGGCTATTAACATACAAGTGTGTTTTTATCCCTAGTCATTTGGAAATCATTGGAAGCAATATGAGTACGAATTATATCACTGTTGAGCAGAAAATAATTTGACCCACGTAACTTATTATTTCTTTTCTTTCCGCTAACAAATTATAAATATAATCTTCCATTGGGTCGATTAACATTTTAATTAATAAGCGTAAAGTAATGTGGTTTTATCATTATCTTAACTTATAAAAGACAATAAACTCCCGTTGGGCCGCTTACTGCCAAAATAAGTAAGAATCACTAATTATTTCAAGTACATTGTCGTAGTCTAGACATGCCAATCGAAGTATAAAGTTTTAGCACGATCTCGTAATTTTAGACTAATTCTTGAAATTGTAATAATATTGACACATTATATTCATCACTATCCCAATAATATAAGCCAATATTAATATACATATGTTATCAATAATAACATATCAAATGAACAATTCAATAGGAATATAGTATTGAGCGATGTTGTAAATTTTATTTTACAAGGCCCAATTAAGATACGCAAGCCCTTTGAAAACCCATTTAAAATGGCCAAAACAGGCCCAATCATGAAGATACAGGCCCAAATTTAAGTGACCAATAAAAACCCAATTCGTTGTCCTAAATGCCTAGACAGACAGCAGGCCATTTAACAGGCTTCCTGCGGCCCAATTTTGTTGTAGACAGCAGGCCCTTTAACAGGCCTTTTACAGCCCAATTTTGCTGCAAAAAGCGCCCTTTAACAAGCCTCTTACGGCCAATTTACCGAGCTATTTAACATAACCATTGTCAGGCCACACGGGCCAATTGCCGCAGACCCAAACTCAGTTGGACAGTTAGAAACTATATGCTCAGGCCAACTTTTTCAGCCAAAAAATATATACATCTAGCCAATATAATCTGGGCCATTGTAACATGCCCAAGTTCATAATTTCTGGGCAACCGACACCCCTTCGCCGGCGTCGCAGGCCTTTGGCGCAGCACATCTTTCTTTTTTTGGGCTAATTACACCTATGTCCCTGAGGTTTTGGGGTAATTACACGCGAGGACACAAAGTTTCAAAATGTAACACTTATGTCCATTGACAAACGGAATACAAAAATACTTAACGGTTTTGACCAAAAGACTTGATTACCCCTGACTTTAAAATAAAATACCCACTCTGCCCCTCCCATTTTTTCTTTTTTATCTTTTCTTTTTTTTGTTCTCTCTCTCTCTCTCAAATTCAACCTTCAAACCCAACCTCTCAGATTCAATCCCACGCCACTCCTTCCCCGCACTCCCACCCCACCTCACCCTGCACCCCCACGCCGGCCCCGCCCCCGCTCCTCCCCCCCACGTCGTCGCTGTCCCTCCTTCCCCACCATGCCACAAGACCTCCAAGTCATCATGCATTTTCGGCTAATCCCCGGGCTCGAGCCAGCGGTGCACCGCCCCCGCCTACAAAACAGAGACCTTGCCTTACAATCTCGAGGGCAGCGGCATTTTGGGGATTCTTTTTACGATGTGAGCGCCGATCCGTGAGCATAAGCGACGATGCGCTGGTCCTGCTCTCGCTCCGGTGCCCTAATTTGATTCGCCTGCCGATCCGTGAGCATATGTATACATAGTTGCTAAGAACTGCCAGGGATTAAAAAAGTTGTCATGGTGATAGTGATGGCATTGCCTGACGCCGGTGACTGTGGCGGGGCGCCGGCGACTTTGTTCTACAAATTAGGGCTTCAAAGCCCTAATTTGCAAATTAGGATTTTGAAACCCTAATCAATAGATTGAGACCTTTTGAGAAATTGCAGATTGAAAAATTGCAGATTGAGAATAGATGCAAATATAGAGAACAAAATAATTTTAGGATTTTAAAACCCTAATGTTTAAATTAAGGCTTGAAATTTTAATTTTAAAATTTTAAAATATTATGTATATAAAGTATAAGGGGTAGTATCGTCATTTTAAAAATACGTATTGCTAACATCATTAAAAAAAGTACACTTTTTGGATGGAACCCTGACGGATAGACACGAGTGATACATTTGAAACACTTTTGGTCACGGAATGTTACATTTTGAAACTTTGTGTTCTTGACTGTAATTACCCCTAACCTTAGGGACATAGGTGTAATTAGCCCTTTTTTATAATGTTAACATTGAGAGATAAAAAAAATTAAGAAACAATTTTTTTCCCTATATTCATGCAATTGATTAATGTGGCTCTGATACCACATACTAGTTTATTTCATTCATCTTGACCCCATAATCAAGACCATTAGAATCTTACAATAATATAAAGGGCTAATTACACCCATGTCCCTCAGATTTGGGGGTAATTACACCCGAGGACACAAAGTTTCAAAATGTAACACTCATGTCCATTGACAAACGGAATACAAAAATACTTAACGGTTTTGACAAAAAGACTTTATTGCCCCGGCAACCCCTTCCCTCACTGCTGGCAGTCCCCTTCCCCGCCGACAGCCCCTTCCCTCACCCCGGCAGCCCCCTTCTCCACCGGCAGTCCCTTCTGTTCTTCCCCGAACAAAGTAATTCCACCGCAGCCCCCCATCGTCACAAACAGATCCACCAGTCGCCGACCATCCAAGACTCCATCGCCCCCCGTCCCTTTCTGTTCTTCGCCGGAAAAACAGATCCACCTGTCGCGACCATCCGAGACTCCATCGCCCCCATCCCTTTCTGTTCTTCACCGAAAAAATAGATCCACCTATCGTGACCATCCGAGACTCCATCGCCCCCCATCCCCTTCTGTTCTTCGCCCAAAAAAACATATCCACCCGTCGCCGATCGCCCCCCTTCCCCTTCTGTTCTTAGCCAGAAAAAACAGATCCACATGTCGCGACCATCCGAGACTCCATCGCCCCGTCCCCTTCTGTTCTTCGCCGAAAAAAACAGATCCACTCGTCGCCGACCATCCGAGACTTCATCGCCCGCCGTCCCTTTCTGTTCTCTCTCAATCGGCCGGTATGGGTGGGTTGATCAAAATTCACAAATTAGGGTTTTGAAACCCTAATTCGCAAAGATAGAGAACAAATCAAGGTTTTAAAACCCTAATCTATAAATTAAGGCTTAAAATCTTAATATAAAATTTTTAAAAATATTCAGTACATACAGTACAAGGGGTAGTATCGTCATTTTAAAAATACGTATTGATGACATCATTAAAAAAGTATACTTTTTGGACGGAACCCTAACGGATGGACACGGGTGATACATTTGAAACACTTTTGGTCACGGAATGTTACATTTTGAAACTTTGTGTCCTTGACTGTAATTATCTCTAACCTCAGGGACATGGGTGTAATTAGCCCTAATATAAACATAAGAACAATAGGATTTCGAACTTACCAAAATCGAAGGAAGCCATAGATTACCAAGAGCTTTATTCCGATGATGCAAAAAAGTCAAGATACGGAAGCGAACGTATCCCATCTATCCTTGATGATGGAATAGAGTTGTATATATATATTTTTAATCTAGAAGGCAAAACAGTAGCCGAACATTATGATGTCCTATCCTCCAAGAAAAAGTTTGCCGAATCTCCATCAAAATTAAAAGATTTAGGTCTATAAGCTTTTTATACACAATAAATCATTAGTGTATTAGATGCTAAAATTAAATAGGCCCATAATATTATTTAGCCAATTTAATTAATTAATATCCAAGTTAAATAAATATTCAACATTAGTATGACCCATATTAGGCCACCTAATTAGATTGAGCCGATCAAATCAAACATACTACCAATGCCCCTCAAGTACCAACTAAGCAACGAAAAGAAGCCTTGCCATGACCATTAAAGCGCAAATCCTTATTGTGAACACTTATACTTTCAACAAGTGGTTAAAGTCCAAAGACCAATTGAAGCTTGTAAAAAAGAGTTACTAGGAAACTTAGGCTTCGTTTGACAAAATTTTTTTTTTGGTTTTCAGTTTTTAAAGAGCTTTTTTAAAGAGCAGCTTAATTTTATAAAAACAAGTGGGTGTTTGATAACCCCTTTTTTTTTAGGTTTTTTTTTTGGTGTTTGGTAACCCTTTTTATTTTGACTTTTTTTTTTGGTGGTTTGCGGTGGCGGTGGTGGGGCATAGCGGTGGTCGACGGTGGTGGTGGTGGTGGCCGACGGCCGGAGGTGGCTGCCGGCAGTCACCGGCGGTGGTGGCCGGCGGCCGGAGGTAGCTGCCGGCAGTCTCCGGCGGTGGTCGCCGGCGGCCGGAGGTGGCTGCCGGCAGTCACCGGCGGTGGTGGCCGGCGGCCGGAGGTAGCTTAGTGGCTGCCGGCAGTCTCCGGCGGTGGTCGCCGGCGGCCGGATGGCTGCCGGCAGTCTAGATGGCTGCCGACAGTCTCCGGCGGTGGTTGCCGGCGGCCGGAGGTGGCTGCCGGTGGTCGCCGGCGGCCGGAGGTGGTTGTCGGCAGTCTCCGGCGGTGGTCGCCTGAGGTGGCTGCCGGCGGTGGGAGGGTGGTGGTGGTGGTCGAAAAAAAAAACCAAAAGTGAAAAAAAAAACCAGTTTTTGGAGTTTTTTTTTTACTCTGCAGTTTAAAAACTGGTTTTTTAAATTGAAAAAAAAATGGTTACCAAACGCTCTTTTTTTTTCAGTTTTTAAAACTGAAAAAAGAGAGAAATTTTGTCAAACGGGGCCTTAATTTGTATCTTTAACCAAGCTGTAACACGTATATAAAAGGGTTAAACTTTTTAACTTCTTTAGTTTCATATTACTTTGTGCTACATGAACAAGATGCGACTGCATATACCATCATTAGAGTACTAATTAAGAGTTCTAAGGATTAGTCATGCATGAAACAAATTTATTTACTTTATAATGGCTGCAGCCTAATGTGCACACCAAATATTTGTAACTGTTCATGCGTTAGCAAGACACATCTAGAGGAATGCATTATCATACCTTTTGCTGGTGCTATGGTTCTGGTCTCGTCGATTGTTCTTGGAAAGACCAATCAGCCTTAGACCTCCTAGCTTGACCTCCTAGCTTTCGTACTAGTCTTTTTGAAAATTTTTAAAAACCTTTAAATTGCTATGGACGGATGAAACAATTTTTCCCTTACAATAACCTATGTGCCACAAGAACATGTAACGGCACGGCTTACGTGGCCGTCATTTTTATGCATTTAATAAGAAAATTTTGAGCTTCTTTTTTAAATGACAATGAGTTCAACTAAAGTTTAAGAAATACAAACACAACCATTTGTGAAAGGACAAAGCCCTAGAGAGACGATCACAACCAAGACATTCCAAATTGTACTAGAATTTCAATTTAGTCATACCTTCAACATAGCTCCCCTTGGCTGGCTCAATCGAGCAACAAGGAAAAACTTTTGAAAAGAGAGGACAACTCTTCGAAGGGAGAAAGCTCTCCAAACATGAGAGAAAACATATACAACCAAAGGTAAACGCCGGCAATGAAAACAAGGTGAAAAATAAACCTAAAAAGCGAAGGGGGAGTATGGAGGGTGTCCTGTCAGAGGAGAAGCACTCCTCTAAAACATTGGTTTGCTATGTTTAGGGGGGAGAAATAAGAAAGTAGGGAGAGAAAAAGGAAACTAAAATTGTTCTGTGAAATGAGAAAGATTCAAGTTAGCAATAGAAACCCCAGTAACATTTTCCAATGAAACATAAAAGAAGCATCCTCGATAGGAAAAGAAAGAAAATGTACTAAAGGGTCTAAAGTTTCAAAGGGAAGCATTTTCAGGAAAGACATAACTCTATTGATGTTTTTCAAAATACCATGTCCAAATGTGTTTGTCTTGGAATTCATCAATTGCGTCAAACATGGGAAAGAAAGGCTTGTGAAAGAACAATGAGCTTGTAAGAGATTAAATCCCACGTTGGGCACAAATGAAACAAAATCAGAACTAGTTTATGTGTGTGTGTGCGCGCGTGTGTATGAGAGAGAAAGAGAAAGTGAGAGAGAGAAGAGAATCCAAATCATTATTACAAAGGTAAGTAAATTTAAAATATTTTAAAATAGAAAAGTTTATTTGGTGAATTAAAAGAGTGTCCAAGTAAACGATGACTGAACTACATTCTTTCAGCTTTAACTTTCATATATACATACATACATGTATATGTATATATATATATATATATATATATATATATATATTTAGATTCCAGCGATACAAAACTTTAAAATATTTATGTATTCAACAAACTTATATGCCACAAAGAGATATCTCAAAATAAGTACGATAGTAGGCCACCACAAAGAATGTGTAACCAAATTTCTACATGTACATATAAAAAGAAGACCATAAGTTTTATTAGCAATTTACATACCACAACAACGACGACTCTATTAACATATTCAGATTAAAACAAGCCATCTGCATTCTCTACATTCTTACGTTGTACCAATTCTCAGAGCTACACACCATATTCGACTTATAAAAGCCTCTAACAATCGGCCTTTACTAGTGATCACCTCTACAACTGAATTTCACCAAACAAACTGTCACCGCAATTACAATTACAAAAACTGAATTAATATCCTGCAAGGTTGATCTTCATGCCTCGTCCTTTACTTTCCATTATTTGCCTGTCAATTCTTAGATATAAAAATTGCCTAACATTGAAAAAATCAAACAGATAGGCTTAACCACGGGCTTCTTAGCCTACCGAGCAACTTTTGAGATTCGGGTTGAATTAAAATAATAACCCAGCTTGAACCGAGAGTTTTTGCCATTAATAATCTGTTTTTAAAACTTAATTACTTAGTTATCCCATTTTGAATCTTATTTACCTGTGTAGCCCCTTTTTGAAATCGCAGTTTCAAAGTGAGATTTCAAGAGAAGAAAACGTGATTTGAAACAGAGATTTCATTTCAAATCTTGCTTCCTAACAGAGATTTCATACGTTTTCAAAAGAAATTTATGTTTCAAACCATGTTTTCCTTGTTGAAATCTCACTTTGAAATCGCGATTTTCAAAAAAGGGTTACACGAGTAAATAATGTTCAAAATGAAGTAATTAAGTTTTAAAAACAGATTATTAAGGGCAAAAACTCCTTGAACTAACCCAAATTAAACCTACCCATTAAATGAAATTTAAGGTTGATCAGGATCGAACTTGGTAGGGTCGGGTTAGTGCTACACGTGTCACATTATCATGCACTGAATATCTTCTCTACCGAACTGATTATTAGCGCAACCCTAATTTCACACACACACACACACACACACACACACACACACACACACATATATATATATATATGACTCTTTAATAATTTACAGACCCACACTTGCAATATGTACCTCGCTTGCTGTTGTCCAGTGTCCACTCCGCCACCCTTTTAATGACCACTTATTATCCTCGTCCACCACCACCAAGACCTCTAAAAAATCACCGAGTCCAAATCTTCAGAGATTAATGACCATCATCTCTTATGGCCGTAAGCCATCAACGACCTGAAGACCACCCTTGTTGTTGTCGTTGCTGACCAGCCATGACCACTAACCAAAAGCCATTGCCACCAGCCAACACCATCCACCTTCATTTTTTGTCAAACATTCGAAAAAATGCTGAAAAGAATGTTGCACAAATATCTTGTTTTGTCTAGATCTATCCCAGATCTCTTTGATATATCTACCTTATGTAGGTCTGCGATAAAATTATTCATTTTGTCTATTCGTGGTGATAAGCATGGATGATGAAGGCCGTCATGGTTGAAAGTGGCAATACTAAGAGTGTGTCTGGTGAGAGTTTGCTTGTAGTTATTGGTGGCTACACTATCGTGGGTGATCCAGATACGATGGCAGCGATAGGTCCATGGCAGAAAAGATCGGAACAGTAGTGCAATGACAATAATCTATGAAGTGTTGTCGACGATGACGGTTGGCAGTGGTACAAGGTGGCGATGACAGTGGTCGTGGATTGATCAAATTAGAAGAATAAAGTTATAAAATGAATTTATTTAGTTTGTGATTAGAAGAGCAAAATAGTAAATAATGAGGCAGGGTCAGGCCAGCCATGACTGTAGTAGTTTTCTTAGACAAAATCTATTAGCCTGCCGACACTAACCCATGGACATGCCTATTCATGAGTACACCTATATATGTTGGGATTTAAAACCCTAAAACTAGTACAACTAGTCTACCAAAAAAAAAAAGAGAAAATATAAAAACTGTCATACACAAAAATATAAACACGAGTATTTAATGAGATTCGACCTTTTGCCTAGGTTCAATGGAAGACAGCAAGAATGTTGCACTATAAAGTAGAGATATAAGGGAATTTTCACTCAGTCACTTGGACCCAAATTTCAACACACCAAAAAAACTGATCTTAATATTTCTCTCAGTGAATAAAACACTCTCTGTTGTTTTTCTCACTCACTATAAAAGCACTTAACACTCTAGCGTTTGAGCTAAAATCATAAGTTCTAAATGCCTAACACCCTCTTTAGCTCTCAGTGACTAACTCACTGTATTTAGCTCTCAATGGCTAATGCTTCTCAATGATGTTTGATGCATTGTGTAAACCTTTGACAAATTTCTCCTTTAATAGGAGAAGAAGTGGCCGGGTGAAGATATCATCTTCTTAATGGTGTTTGATGTGTTCTGTAAACCTCGGCAAACTTCTCCTTTTTTAGGAAAAGAAGTGGGTGAAGATATCATCGGAATCAAACCATCCTTCCGTGTAAAAGTAAGAAACCTTCAAGTGAATATAGTTACCACACGTTGACTAATTATTCACTTGTCTTCACCTCCCACATATCTCCTTCATTCAGGAGATATGTGTCCAATGGTGTGTGCAGAAGTAATCACACTCCAACTTGGTAAAAAATGGTGGGTGGTTTTTTGTAAAATGGAATTAAAGCCAATTTCAACAATATATACATATGTACTGGCCCGTAGCAACGGGGGTGAGAACAAGGATTCCCAAGATAGTCATTTTCAGAAGTCTATGCGGGATCCTTAGTGGCACAGCGATAGAATTTTCATGCTAAAAATCACTCCCCCAATCCCTTCAATGAGCCCAGCTCTTCTGTTCTCTCAGAAAGCACTTCCGTAACTGCTATTATCGTTCCTTTATGAAGGCAAGGCATCATGCATGAATTGCTTATTTATTATTTGTAGAGGTAAAGCTAACGTGGAGATTTAATGTGCTTGTTAGTGAGGAGCTAATTGTATTTGAAAGTAGAAACGACTTCAATAAATATACAACATGTGAATGCTGATGCTTAACATTTGAAATTTGAAATTTTCACTTTTACGTAGCTAGAACTAGAAAGAATCATTAATGTCTAACTTCAATTTCAAATACTTGGTTAACTACGTGAAAATCATTACACCGTGTTAATTATGACATTTAGTAGTGGTACTTTGAGCAAGAGTGTGTGCTTACTCCAAGTAACGGTTAAGTAACACAAAATCATCCTCTAGACCCCCTATGTTTGAATATATATATATATATATATATATATATATATATATATATATATATATATATATATATATATATATATATATATATATATAGCTTATAGCTAGAAATACGATTAATATGTGCCACAATTTCAACAGTCTAATGGTTTTATCTAGTTAACGAATGATTAGAAATTAAACCTAGATTTTTTTATTCTCGTTCCTGGCTACAATGAAAATTTCAAATTTCAAATGTTAAGCATCATTCTTCACTAGTTGTATATTTAATAGCTAAGTCATAACTGCTATGCCGTTCGTTTATAAAGTTAACTATGAGCATGAACTATTTTTTTAACTCCTCAATAACTAAAGCATTAAAAATAGAACATAATTAATGTAGACCATTTTCAAATTGCGACATATACTAATGGTATTCTGAACATGCGAGTCTCTGCAATTTGTGATTCTTTGAGATAGAAATGACCAGTGAGAAGGTCCCACGTACTATATTATGTATCTTATTATGTATTTGATAAAATTACGAAGAATATTATAACTTAACCTGAATACTCTAATTTCATTATAGTAGCTAAGCTATACAAACAATCGGTCTCCAGGACAAATTTCAAGTCCGTTTCTTACCTATAAGTCGATCCTCTTATTTTGAAATTGAAAGAAAGCATGAGTGGACCATCATTTGAAGTGTTACTAGAGGTAAGAAGATATAAAAGAATTCGTCACTTAATGTTATGGTTCGTTCCATATAATCTGGGAGGGTAAAACGGGATTTCTTAGTAGCTATCATAGATTATCTTAAAGAATTCTCAACAATTGTTAGGTTTAAGTCTCATTTTTGGCTCTCAACATGAGCGGAATAAGGAAAATAGTATCATGTTCACGAGTGTGAAAAAATTTCTCTCTTCACACTTTCTCATCTACCATGTGTTGAACTAGGACTTTGGCATATTAATTAGGAGCTTTAACTAGTTAATAAGTAGGTTTTACAGAAAATCTTTCAACTTCGTTGTTAATTTTTGTTCATATAATTGCTCTGTCTATCTCAGTCAGTAAAGTATAAGCTTTTCTTGAGCGTAACAAATTTCCTTAAGCATGACCAACACTTACATTTTCACTGAACCAAATTTATCTATGTAGTGAACTTATTGTATAAACTTCTTAAATATATTATAAAAATGATTCGACATTCTTTTAGTCTTGTAAGGCCACAAACTTTGTAATATATGTCCGAGCGACAAAGGCTCAACAATCGACGAAGGCTTGACAATGCCAATCGGCCTCGTAAGCTTCAGTTTTGTCCACCTTTAGAGAAGGGACAGTGCATATGTGTCGATGTAGGGATGTCAAACGGGCCGGGCGGCCCGCGGCCCCGCCTTGAAAAAACGCCCGGGCCGGCCCGGCCCGTTCATGAACAGGGCTGGCCCGGAGGAATTGGGCTTAGGGCCTGGGCTTGGACCAGGCCGAAAAAGCCCGGCCCGGAAAAGCCCGGTTTGGCCCGGCCCGGTTCTGGGCCCGGTTCCGGCCCCACCTGTTTGAATTTTTTGTTTTCCCCCCCTCCCCCCTTTTCCTCCAACGGATTTTCCAAAATTCCACTTTTACCCCCCCCCCCAACGGCTAGTTATGTGTTCAGATTTTATTAATAAAGATCACCAAGAAGAGTAAGAAAATTTTAACATATAGCAAAAAATAAAATGAGAGACAAATAAATATATCTATACATACATACATATATATGAATATTACATATAATGAAATAAAATGATAAAAATTAAATTTGTCAAAATTTGAAAATTGGACATGCCTAAAGATGAAATTTAAAATTGAATAACAAGAAAAAAAAAAAAAGGGCCCGGGCCGGCCCAAGCCCGGCCCTAGAAATTGGGCCTAGGGCCAGGGCCTGGACCGGGCCTAGCATTTCTCCTCAGTCGGCCCGGCCCGGCCCGGTTTCGCAGCCCGATGGCCCGGCCCGGCCCGGCCCCATAGCAGGCCCGATGGGATTGGGCTGGGCCGGCCCAAGCCCGTCAGCTCCTAATTTAGACATCTCCTACCGTTGGGTATCTTTTCAGCTATAACAATCGCATAACATTGATGAGGCAGCAAAGACGAGCCACCTAATGTTTAAAGGTCAAATATTCTTTCTTCTTACCCATTTCACTGAAAAGAGAGGCCGTGAATGATATGTTTAGAGACACGTCACGTCATATCTTAACTTTAATTGACGTACCGAAGAGACTTGGAATCCAAGCCAATTTTTTTCTCAAGCATCAAGACAACAGAAACTTGAGTTATGTGCAAAACAAATACAAAAAGATGCTTCAGACTTATCTAATGTATTCACCATAAAATAGAGATGCATGACATAAAGGTAATGAACACGGGAAAATAGAAACCATAATGTAAGGCAATTCATATACGTTCGAAGAAACGCATGTACCTTCATCTAAGAAGGGGTAATCAACAATCTTTACTTTGAATCCTTCAACTGTCAATGGTTGCCCCAAAAGAATCTCTAACTAAAATCCTTAAGAAGACAACATATCCTATGTTTGTATGTGCACTGCTATTATATACCGCCATCATGTATGATTATGCCATTAGATATAATGAGAAGATCAAGCTTCATTCTTTATACAGTAAAAACGTTTCATAGGAGAAACGTACCTTGGTTGTAACTTTCAATCTCGGGCCGTTGAGTTCTACCAAGCCACTGCCGTCCGTTCGTCCTTCTGTTGAGCTGAGCTTTACGTACTCTTTGCCGCGAGTGAGGGCCCAAGAGAGAGTAGATGGTAAACTAGCTTGAACTTTAGCTTCATTACATATAATTGGGCCAAGGCCGTTTCTATCCACCACAGTGAGCATAATTAACTTGAAGTTTATAGCTTCCTGGTTAGCATAAAAACGCTGGTAAGAGGAAACTGAAGGAATTACATATCATAAAATTCGAAGGATGACCATTTTGAACCATATCTAAAATAGCTAGTGACCCAAGAGAGAGAGAGAGAGAGAGAGAACAAATTTCAATTAGTAAAGCTTCCATACATGATATTGGTTGATTGGTCACTGTACAAAAATACAGGGTATAAATGGTCGATCAGTAAGTGAACTCTAGTGTTTACGACAACATATATAGACTTAATCCAATGAAACTCATTTGAAGTGAGAAATATTCATCCTGGGGGTAACACAGCAACAACATGCCATAATTTTATAACTCAAGATGGTTTACGGAGAATGTTATCACCCTTTTCAAAACTTCATTAACTTTTTGTCACGCGAGTTTAGCAAATGAGGAGTTAGAAGTTCAAGAGAGAGATGGCAAATCAAAGCACCGGATCAAAAATAGTTGCACATGTCGTATTAAGATGTTCGGCTGGAAAATGGAAAAACAAAAAGTAAAAAAGGTGAGAAATATACCTATGGCGCATCGGATTGAACCACCAATTTTGTTAGGAACATGATGAGATCTAGCATCTGATCATGCCATCAGTTCCATTTACATCGGGATATCGGAGAGATGAAATGAAGGTATCATTAGAGTATGGTGCAACTGGCGGCTAGATTAGCAAAGTGATAAACTAGAGAAACAGGAGTTAGAAAACGAGTCAAGGCAGACCAACGGGAAAGATTGAAAATAGGGATTTCGGTCGATAGCGAAACATAATGTCTCTTACTTGTAACTTATTTGAATTTACCGCTTCCTACCGACGGAATGTATGGTAGGGAAAAACAAAGGTATACTAAAGGACGGATAATGAGTTTCATTCAAGGATGGAACCAAATTTATTGCTTGATGGAGGTCGTGCATATCTCACTTGAAATACACTTCACATTAAGTGGCAGGTGATGAGCATGATACATAAAACGTGCTTTATGAATGACGGGATACTTGGGTTGGGGGGGGGGGGTGGGGGGGGGGGGGAACAAGGGGATATTTGAAGTGAGTGCGTGCATGTGTTGGTCCAATTATGATCCGTGGGAAGAGATAAAGATATACTTATTGAGTTCTAATCAAGGACAGACACAAATTTATTACTTTATGAAGGTTATGCACGCCTTTTAGTCACTTGAAATACACTTTACATTAAAGAGCAGGTGATGAATATTATATGCGAAACGTTCTTCATGACACGACACGACATGATACTTGATATCAAACTTCATAGTGACTTGATACCAAACTCCCCTAAATTGTTAAAAGACCTAATCAGCTAGTCTTCCAATTTAATTAGAATTTTTTTTCACAATATCTATGTTCATCAAATCTAAGCATGTTTCTGATCTACATGCTGCCGAAGAAATAGATCAATGCCTTCCTCCACAGGACACTAGCGAGAGAGCAATTCTCAGTGGAGGAGAGTGCGACAGAAGACAGGTATAAGTGATATAGCACAAATATCATTGTTTTAGAAGTCTAATTAATCTGGCCGCTCTCGTGGGAAAGCTTCTAAATCGGGCATCACAGGAAGCCAAGTCCTTGTCCTTGTCTTTTTCTTTTTTCATTAACATTAACTAGCACAGTAATCCGAGCCAAGTCCAGATCGGTTTATAAAATACAATATAGAATAAATTTTTAAAAAGTGTATTATTGTGTACTACAGTCTACATATCGTGAGATAAACAAGATATTAACAGTATAAAAAATATCTTATTTGACTATAAAGAGTAATCTTTGAACCTAAATTAATCACGACTAAGTAAAATATCAAAAAAAATGAATTCACTTGAATTACTCTTAACTTTCAATTATTAAACAATTGTTTATTTGATTAGGATGCATGCAATTAGTATGAGATATTTGCATATACGTGCGTTTACCTGTAATTTCTTTATATTGTAAATTGAAAGACAAAGAATAGATATTAATACAGTTGCACTGTTAGTTACTTGCTTTCTTTAAGTTTTTGTTATAAGATGTCTTGTAGTATTTCAAATGAATATAGGCTTAGCACCTAGAGTAATAGAATAGTCACGCCAGTACCATATAGAGTTAAATATCGAATACGATTTTAGTTGTAATAAAAATTGGCGACGCTATCACATATTCCTTTTGATTGGTAAATATTATATACAAATTTAATTCCTTAACTTCGGAGGGATTTTAAAGTGTTACAAATGTTCTTGAGGTTATAATAACGATTAAGTAGAAATTTAAAGGAATAAAGTTGCATTTTAAATTTAACAGGATTTATATATATATCTTATTACTTTCAAATGAAATTATCACTATTTACAAAATTTAATTTTAACAGAACGACCACATAGTATCTGATATATATATATATATATATATATATATATATATATATATATATATATATATATATATATATATATATTAGCTAAAATCCCGTGCTATGCACGAGATAATAGAATACAACTATGATAAACTCTAGCAAAGTGAATATTTAAAAAATAAAAATCCTCAGATTCGTTACAACACGTTATGTGGATATTAAACGTTAATTTTACATTGCTAATATATTTTTGTTGAGTGAAATATTAATTTAGAGTTTTGTACTTTAACAATTCTCAGTGATGCAACTGGAAACTCACTATTAAATATGACAATGAAGAATAATTTATATTTAAATTCTCATAGAATAGCTGAAAAAATTGTAGTCATCTTTTGTATTGGGAAATAGCTGCAAAAGTTTTTTGCTTATCTTTGGTTGCATAAACTTCCTTCGGTTCTTTTTCATTCATGATATAAACTTTCGCCACAAAACTTTTAAAGAGACTCAAATGTTTTTATGTTTAGGTTTAAGAAAGAAAAAGTTGATGAATTTCTCTTTATTTTCCTTTTTTTTTGGGACAATCGAAAATTATTTTAGTTTGGCGAAAATGTCAAAACATTCTAAAATATTTTTTTTCTTTTTGTGCAACCAACCTCTCATAAATAATAACTTTACTATCAATGTTTTAGCGGAACTAAAAATTAAAAACTTTTAGTGTCTACCATCATTCGGTACTGTAAGCCTAATATTTTATCAAAAGTACCACGAATGAAATTTAGTGAGAATTATCTTCACTTCAAGAAGAGTTTAAAAGAGTTAAATATGCCATATTCTAATCTTTAAACCAACTTTTGAAAAATAAAATTCTGTAAGCTTGGTGTATCGAATAGATCAAATATGTTGAAAGATTTCTTTGGTACAAAATTAAACTTAACTTTCAAGTAAAAGTTATATATAAATTATAAAACAAAAATCATTTAGTCTCACACCACAACACACACAGTAACCCAAACCACCCAACCCCCCCCCCCCCCCCCCACCTTCACCTTACCTTCTCTCACACAAAACACACGCAGTAACACAACACCCTTCCACCCGCTACCCACAACCCTATTTCAGTCACCCACTTGCTAGCAACAACACCCACAACCCCCGACACCATACTGCCAATAACACCCACCCGACCACCTGCCCCTCTATCATACACATACACAAACACAAAAACACGCAGTACACACACACACACACACACACAACCCCCCCTCCACCTGCTTCCCCCACCGTGCACCACACACATCAGTTTCACCCACCCCACCCCAAAGACACACCACCCCCTACCCACGACCCTCCAACAACACGGACAACATACCCACCACACCCTATATCTCGCCACCACCTCGAACACACCGAACCACCCCGCTACCCACAACAACATAGTAAACCCAACTACCCATGACCTCCATGCCCTCCTCTCACAACACACACACAACACACACACACACACACACACACACACGTACACGCACACGCACGCACGCACACACACACACACACACAACAATAACAGTAACCACTGTTACGCACACCACCCCCCACAACACGGAGACACCTACCACCCCACCCCCCGCTTTGCCATGATCCCCAAATAGCACGGATAGAAAAGCAAACACCACATTTTAAAGTATCTCTTACACGGTGTGTGTTACACACACAACAGTAACTACCGTTACGCACACCACCCTCACAACACGGAGACACCTACCACTCCACCCCCCGCTGTTCCACGACCCCCAAACAACACAGATAGAAAAGCAAACACCACATTTCAAATTTCTCTGAAAATAAGCAAACACCACATTTCAAAGTATCTCTTACACGGTGTGTGTTAAGTATGCCAGAATATAAAAGCAAAAGGACAACATGAAGAAGTAGAAAGTTGATGTCTGAGAGTGAATGAAACCATACGTCTAGATGTTCTGTGTGCAAGGAACTCCCTTCAACTGCAAGGAAATAGAAATTTAGCTAAGTACCTAGGACAGGAAAGAAAATGGAAGAGAAAAGGAAATGGTATAAATATGTGCAGACTATATAAGGAGTAATTTGGAATTGCTTCTTACCAGCTGAAGTTTTGTATTTTGGTTGCCTTGCATGAACGAATGACATCAAATACAATTGTAAAATGCACTATTGGCAGGTTCCACTTTCTCAGAAAATAAGCAAACACAAAATAAGCAAAACCAAAGTTTTGTATTTTGGTTGCCTTGCACTAACAAATGGCATCAAATACAATTGTGTAATGCACAATTGGCAGGTTCCACTTTCTCAAAAAATAAGCAAACACAATATAAGCAAAACCATACCTCAAGATGTTCTGTGTGGAAGGAACTCCCTTCAACTGCAAGGAAATAGAAATTTAGCAAAGTGCCCAGAACAGGAAAGAAAACGGAAGAGAGAAGCAAATGGTGTAAAGATGTGGAGACCATATAATTGGAACTGCTTCTTTTGCTTTCTGATTCTACCACAAGGTGATGAATTGCTTCTGTTTCTCTTGGTTGCTTTCAGGTTCGCTTTTTAGGGAAGGTGATGAAGTGTGGCAAAGAAAAAAGTGGTAGGAGATCATGGAAGTGGGGGACGTGGATGTGGTGTAAGTTCCATATATCCTCGGCTGAAGTTTTGGAAACAACTTCTTTCGCTTTCTCTTGGGTTGTTACAGGTTTGCTTTGTTAGGGAAGGTGATCAAGTGGTAGCTAAGAAAATAGTGGTAGGGAGATCATAGAAGTGGGAGACGTGGGTGTGGTGTGAATGGCCGAATAATGTGGGAGTTAAGCTGAAAATGGTGGTATGAGATCATGGAAGTAGGGGACGTGAGGAACAACTTTTTTTGGCCAATGAACTTTTGACACATATTAGGTTAGTATAAAAATAAATAAAAAATTCTAGAAAATTGGATTGGGTGTTTGTTGGGCCAGGAACCTATCAATCGAATCATATATATATATATATATATATATATATATATATATATTATAGATGTGTGTGTGTGTTGTTATTTAATTCTTGTACGATGCAAGTAATGAGAAAATTCATCAGTTGAAATTATTTTTCACATCTTATGTGACTATTATTTATCGCCAAGTAATAATTTATAATCTACTATATGCATTTGATGATATTTATGATGAATTACACTTGTTTTATCACAACATAATATAATCCTAGTATAAGAATATGACAGGTTATACCTAGAACTGTAATGAGTTTACAAAGGAAAACAAATATCACTATTTTAGACTAATATTATTTTTAGGGCGAGCGTTAATTAACGGCTTGCTATTAAATTCGCATAATAATCAACATTCATGGTTGTAATCAATACCATTATAATCAGATTGAATTTGAATTCTTATAACTTGTCTAAGATTTACCAATTAGTCTTATTTTTCATTAAAATTTAATTAGTATAAATATAAAAAAAAAGTCTTTTTTATTGATCGTAAGTGCCCTATTCAAATAAATGGTGATGTTTATCATGAATTACACTTGTTTTACCACAACATAACCTAATCCTAATATAAGAATATGTCGGGTTATACCTATATATAACTGTAATGAGCTTACAAAGGAAAAACAAATATCACTATTTTAGGCTAATATTATTTTTAGGGCGAGTGTTAATTAACAGCGTGCTATTAAATTCACATAATAATCAACAGTCATAATTGTAATCAATACCATTATAATCAGATTGAATTTGAATGTTTATAACTTGTCTAAGATTTACCAGTTAGTCTTATTTTTCATAAAAATTTAATTAAGTATATATAAAAAAGTCTCTTTTATTGATTGTAAGTGCCCTATGCAAATAAATAACTCGCTAATTGTTAATTTTGTAGAATTACATGGATATATTTTTATATCTTTAAGGTCTTAAATGTTCTGACATTTAGTAATTAAGAATTATTTGATTTAATTCTACCATTTTTTCTAATACATAGGTGATTTCTTTTTAAAATCTCGTATATGGCTAGAACCACTTTGTTGATTGTGCGGTTTTAGGAAAGTAAAAATTATCCTATAATTTGATTATCGAACTTATATTTTATATAGGTAATTTTTGCAACGATTATGTTTTGTGTAAATATATGCATTTATTAAATTACAATCAACTTAAATTAATTGTACCATGATTTTTTTATCCTAAATCCCATATGTTATTTTTGTTTTCTAGATATATGATTTTTTTTTGTATGAGAGCATTAGTTTTAAGGACATGATAGTCAAAATTAAATCCAAATAAATTAGTATCTTTAGAATTTTAAAATTATTCTTCCAGTAATATAAGACTTCTTAATATATAAACAGCCCTCATATAGTTCCTCCAAAATTACATAAACTTAAAAATAGGGATCACATTCAAAATAATATGTGCATACCTTTAGTCACACTAACATGTTTTGTAAATAATGTTAAATCATTTCCAATTATCAGATTTAAGAATAAGCTTTATCATTGTCATAAATTTTAATTAAAAATAATTATATAATTATTTGTTGGTCATGTGCTCTTATTCAAAAAAAATATAGTCAATTTTTTTATTTTATCAAAAGGATTTTAAGAGATATATATTATATTGATAAATATTTATACCGATTACGATAAGCATATACTAAAATAAAATAAATATGAATCAACTATTACATTATTTTTATTGTTTTAATCTCATTTTTTTGAATCTCAATTGTAACATTATTCTTTTTCTCTTCAAAATCTATATATATATATATATATATATATATATATATATATATATATATATATATATATGAATTT
This sequence comes from Escallonia herrerae, assembly GCA_033070095.1. Lineage (NCBI taxonomy): Eukaryota > Viridiplantae > Streptophyta > Magnoliopsida > Escalloniales > Escalloniaceae > Escallonia > Escallonia herrerae. The sequence continues at coordinate 68,114 of JAVXUP010002891.1, forward strand.
TGCATTCATATTGTAGAGTAGTCTTAAGGATACAATAATGAAAACTGTGTGCTAGTAAGTTTGTTTATTAATTAGTTAGAGTTTTAGGATATTAGAATTAGTTTTTCAATTATATAAAACTTATCGATATGAAAATCAACTTATTAAGAAATAAGGACCCATCCAAGATGATATTTGAGACTTAGAGACACTTATAATGTTTATTTGTATTTTACTTTGAAAACATAATGCTATTACATACCATATTTTTGCATATTGAAGGTTTTATATGTTCTCAAATATAGTAATTAAGAATTATTTGATTTAATTGTATCTTTTTTCCCCAGTACATATGTGAGTTCTTTTCAAAATCTCATATATGTTTATATAATCACTTTGTTGATTGAGCTTTCTTATCAAAGCAACAAAGTGTTAAATAATTTAATAATTTCTTTATGTAGTTTATAGATAATTTTTTGCAATGGTTATGTTATTTGCAAACACATATACATTTATTGAATCATAATGACCTTATATTAACTGTAATATAAATTTTTTATTTTAAATCTCATACGTTATTTTATTTTCTAGATACATAATTTTTTATCGTCGTATGAGAGTGCTAGTTTGAAGAACATGCATGATAGTCAAAATCAAATCTTTAAAAATTAATATATTTAAAGTTTTAGAATTATTTTTTAAATTCCATAAGGCTTTCTAATATAGCCATCGTATAGTTCTAGCAAAATTAAATAAACTTAAAATAAAAAATCACATCCAAAATAATTACACCAAAATAATTACCTTTTTTTTTTTTTTTATGCAATACAGAAGATGAGATGCCGAACAAGAAAGTTCTTGCAACACGTACAGTAGGAAGCTTCATTTTATTAACTTTTTACAAGAAGGATACTTTGTAAGTCATGGAAGCAAAAGGTGTCAACTCGTTGGTCAGAAAAGGTAATCCGGTTCGGTTCTTTCCGCCACAAAACCTTCTTCTTCGGTAAGATGCAATTCATATTGACTCTATTTCTGTATCATAAATCACCACCCGTCGCCACAAACTCTCCCGTTTTGTTACACCACCACCATCCTTCCAGACCACACCACCGCCAATGTCATCATAACATCACCATACCATTTCCACCATCTTCAATCTGCCTCCCAAGATGAAGCAATGACCAGTCTCAAATCTATATCAGATCTGAGATCGAAGTTGATATCGTCCTTCACTGTGTTAGTAGTGGTGGTAAACTGGTGGGTCTTGGTCTATCATGCTGATTGCTATGGTTGAATGATGATGACGATCATGGTGATGGTTCGATGGCTACGATTGTGATTGGTCTGATTGTGGAGGTTGATTGGGTAAGGTTTTTATTTGTTTCCCCCACCCAAAAAAGTGTTCACCTTTACCCAATATAACCCACTTGGGTTGGTTCAGGTGGTTCAGGTGATGGTCCCAATTACCATCTCTGTAAATCAAACGTCGGTGATTCCACAGCCCAACCATCCTTGGAAATTCAAATGGATATGTAAATCAAACGTCGGTGATGGTCCCAATTACCATCTCTGTAACTTAAACCGAAGATCCATAGCCCAACCATCCTTCGTGAATCATTTTCTCTAAGGTACTTAAATCTTCTACTGCTCTGGATATTCCACACAACTTAAAATTAACTGAAGATTTGGAATTGTACAACCTAGTCCATTAAATTGATGGGTAAGTAATGAAAACCCTAATGACATAATAAATAAGAAGTCCTCTTGATAGCTTAATTTGACTAAGCTTTGGCTTTTAGTAAACTTTGTATGGAAGTCTACCCTCCAAGGCAATAGCATGTCTATTATGCAAATATTCTTCTTAAAAGGCTTAGTCACCATTAAGTAACTCATTCTTCTTACAAGGATACAATTTATAATGTTCTTTCTAAAAGGTATGAATAACAAGGATGCTTTTTTCTCCGTCCTCTGCTTATAACTTCCTATATAATAAAAAAAAACTCTACAAAACCAATTGGTTCTTAATGTCGGTCATGACATACCATCAAAAGTGAGGAGATCACTGTGGCATCTCAAATCTCAACTTACCATAAAAAATTTCAATATTCTTTGGCATCAACTTGTTGATTGAATTCTTGCCAAAACATATATTTTATCAATTGGCATACAATTGTCCCCTCTATGCCAATCTTGCCACATTCGATCTACCCACACCAACCGTAGTAGACCAAATGTGGTAGTGATGCGGTAGGCTTATTCGGTCCACTATAGTAAGCTTAAAGGTGGTAGTGGTTGTGATGATAAGGTGGTGCGAAGTGGGACCGGAGGTATTATTAGTGGTAAAAGTATGTCGTAACTGGTGATCGGGATAGAATTGCTGAAGGGAAGAAGAAGGTGAGAAGAAAACATAGAGAAAAACAAGATAGAACAATTACTAAAAACGTCCCTAAACTATATGAGTTTTCTCAGGTTCATCCCAATGCTATCGTGACTAGTGGTTAATTTGCAGGTCTTGCCCCTAGTTTGGGGCATCTAATGGTCATTTACTAACCCCGGCTGACGGAGGGACTTGGTACACGCACTTATGATAGTTTACGGACGAATTTAGCTGCATTAATGGTTTATGGACGATGGCAGAGAAACACTTATGGTTTAAGGACGTTTTTGGTGATTGTTCCATCTGCCTATGTTTTTGATAGGTCTCATAGTCTTATCAAGCACAAACAATCTCATTTACTATGTAGTTTTTGCTTGACATCAGGTCAAAGCATGATGCTTCACTCATTCCAAGATAGATACAGTAATGCCCCTGCTCCCGCCCCTGTCAACACATAGTAGCCAATTTTCGAAGGTCCTGGGCTTTCCTCCAGCTTCAAATTCGAGCTTCTATCTTGTCCCTGATGTTGCAAAGTAGTATTTGCCAGACACTTTCATGTTGCGCTCAATTCAGATATTATAGATTCCGTAGCCAAGGTTATTTACCATCACAATGTTGCATAGCGTAGTGCATATTTGAAACTTCTAGTTCTCAATCGAACGCAATGCTGCCCCAGTAATCTGAAGTTGTCTCGATATGCTTTCCCCCAGTCTTCGAAGGCAAGACCATCAGAAGAATAAGTGTTCTTGATCTTCCTGTTAGTTAATACAAAACAAGCAGTCATCATCAAGGAAGATGTTCCATTCCTGAGCCTATCTTTTGTTTGCGGTGTTCCCTCACATAACGGCCATAAAAAGAACACACAACTGGGAGTGTGCCCTGGAAACCACACGAAACTACACCAAGCTACATTAATACCCATAGCTGTCATTGTGCCATTACATGAAGAAGCTATAGTAAAGATTCTAGAGAGTTACAAGGTCCACTGTACTTGGTCATCAATGGCAGTGTGGGGTTGCAGGGCTGGAGGGAAGGTTCGAGAGCTAAGGATCTTGGGCTCGGTAGTTTTCACTATCCCTCGTATATCATTGCACATGGACAACAATGGCACATCACAAATAATATGAGCTCCATATTGATGTAGACGAAATCCTCCAGGAAGTCAATTATCTACCAAAACAGAGTGCTTTCTCCCTTGCCTGTCTTGTGCATAACATTACCTTTGGACATATGATTTGAGTTTTGAGTAACTTACACCTGAGTTTACGAGAGGTCACAAGGAGGTTGAACAATCTTTTAGCTTCAATATGCCGCATGCCGCATGGTTGGCAAGACAATCTTTAGTCGAAAGTCCAGAAAGATAAGCGAGGAAAGGGGTCCTTCGGGTCATGTTTACATTGCTGGTTTGCTAATAATTAAAAAGGTTAAATACAATTTACTACTTTAAAAGTACACGGAAATCTCACTTAATTAATGACCCAAATATCCGATTCTCACAACTAAGGGTCAAGAGTTTCAATTAGGCCATTAGTAAGTACTTCTTCTGTCCAAATCTATTGCTTTGGAGAAACAACTTTCAGGGGTGAAATCGTCTGGATCGAGGTAAGCCTATCTCAAAGCGGACATAGGGTGGCATGGACGATCAGTTGGATTTCTGGAGCCAAAGCCTCTTAATAGAATGGCTTTTGCTTACAAAAACTGAGCAATTGACCCTTCATGTGAATACCTTGTTAATGCATGCTCAAGTGTGCGGTGTCCCATCAATTTTGATCTTGATCATTTGTCGATCCAAGAGGACTTGAGAAATGACCAAAATGGTTCAATTTGAACAAAATCTCGAAACTTTCTTATGTTTGCCAATAATACTATTTTCTTATGTTTTTTGTGCATTAGTGATCTCCAGAGATAACTAGAACAAAGTTATGGACAATAATACCATGTTCTTATTTTTTTGTTGAAACAAAATCTCAAAACTTTTGTTCTGTACTAAGCAAATTAATACTCACAGAGATGTATCTAAAATAAAGGAATAGGCCACCACAAATACAACTAAAAAACAAAATGTACATGATTTATGGACAACCTATCACTACTACTACAACAACATTGACTAAATCTACTTACGGAGCAAAAAAATTTATACAGGAGCCTCCTACCAGAAAAACAAGTTCACCTTCAGAGTAGAGGAGGCTCATATCAGAAGCACAATCACCTAGCCCTACAACTACAACAACATAAACTGGCTCAACATCCAAGAGACTTGGTCCTCAGGACTCATCCTTTACTTTACATCACCATACACCCAATTCTCAGCTGTAAAACTTCCCTGATATTGAGCTATCAAACAGCACATTCATGAGTATATCAGCCCCTCAGCCACAGGAGGCAGCAATGAATCCCCAAAATAGTCATACTCAAAGCTATCTTCGGGTTTTGGTGGCAAAAATGAAGTGCAACACCTAGAGCAAACAAACAGTGGTGGCACGGCTTCAGAGTCATCAAGACCATTGCAGCGCGTGTGCTGCCATACCTCGCACATGTCACAAGCCACCATCCTCTCCCCGTCATCATCCTGAGCCCCACATTTGCATCTAACTGTCCAATTGTCGGCTCCAGCTTCATACTTTAAATCAGTGGCCAAATCCATTCCACGACCCCTAAGCCAAAGTTCTGAACCGGACTCCAGCAACCCAAAGAGCACTTCCGTATCTTCCATTCCCTCTATCCCATCAATTTCTGTTATCGCTACACCCTCCATGATGCAGTAAGTGTCCCTCATTGCACCCTGTACTGCTGCCTTAAGATCACCGATTGTGGCATGCAGTGGAACAGAAATGTACTCTCCGGGTGGGCAACCCCTCATAAGATCAGTTTGAAAATCAGCCAAACTTGGCATTACTCGACAAATAAATCTTAGAAATTCGTCGGCCTCATCCCTAAATGGCCAATCCTTCACAAACTGTTTGCTGTCAAGAATTGTTTGAACTGCCAACTCTACCACTTCTGAATCCGGGTAGCCCAAAAGCACATCTGAATACAAGTAGTACACGTCACTGTAAACATCAACCCCAGGGGCTACAGCCGGTGCCTGAATCGGCTCAGTGACTATTTCTTGTTCTGGTTCAACTTGATCATCATTTCCCACCTCCTGAATTGTAAATTCTAGCAACCGAGTGAAGGGATTGACGGCACGACGGACAATGTAACCTCCAACAATCACATTATTCATTGCTTTCAGCACATGATCAATCAACCCAGTATCACCGATGTGTTGCCGAGCAGCATCTCGCGCTTCCTGCCTAGTCATCCCGCTCCCATTCCCACCATTACTGGACTTGTTTGCTACTTTCTTTTCTTTCAAGGCATCAACAATCACATTAGCTGTGTATTCTAATCTTCTTATAGGCCATCTGCTATCCATATTGGCAGCAACTGTGGCAAATCTTTTGCACTTCAAACCACATCTTCCCTTCACCACAGGCTTACTTAGCGCAGCTGTTCTTGCAGAAGATCTTGAACGATTGTGTTGTGCTGGGGCCTCAATGGCTGATGTTCTTTTTGTTGAAGCGCAGGACTTGAGAGCAAGCATGGACCTGAGCAGATCCCTGATCGTGACCAACTGGGTGACGCTCAAATCTCGGTAAAACTGAATGATGTGCTTGACCTTTTTGTCTTGATCCGTGCTCTGAAAATCCTGGATGATCTTATCAAGATCCAGAGAGCTCAGAATTTCAACCGCCCAGTTGTATTTCCGCTCGTTCACTCCAAAACTTCCATGGCAGAATCTATATCCCCACCTACCAAACCAGGAGCGGCCATACGTTACTCCATGAAGCAAGCGGAGATCCATCAACTTCTTCTTCGATGTATCCTCAACTGCAACTTTCCTAATATAACCCAAAGAAAACCAAGTCAGTCTGATCATGGATTGAACTCAAATCTGTGTGAAATGAACTAAATACTCAACAACTGGGGTACCTGGCGTGAAGATTTGTGCAGATACGGTCCCATAGATCCATAATTTCCTTACCGCAGAGGTATTTGCACCCTGCTTCTCTTCCATTGATAGAAAGTAGGTGACCAAATCCATTACAGTGAATCAACCCGTGTAAGAGATGGGTTTGCAGATCAAAAACACCAGCATTCAGAGGCTTATTCCACTCATCGTCCATTGGAATAATGAAGTGATACTTCCTTTTCGACACAAAATGATGACTCCAACCTGGAACAATAGCCATTTCAAATGAACCATTAATTCCCAAATTAAACCCCCAAAACTGGAAACCCAAATTAAATTGCTAAAGCCCAATTTACAAAGCAAGCGAATATGTTTCTTCCCAGTCCAAAATTGAAACCCAAAATTGAAAGCGCAGATGGAATTTCCGAATATACACATCGCGGGACGAACAAGATTAAACCATTTGCTTCTAGGCACAGATTATGACTCCAACTAGAACGAAATTTCAATTTACCGGTAAACCCTAACTCCCAAACTAAACCACAAAACTGAAAATCCATATAAAATTTGTTAAAACCCAATTGGCAAAACAAACAAATATGATAAACCCAGAAGAATTTCCAAGAAACCTAAACTCCCAAATAAACCTTAGATAAACCCTAAACAGAAAAACCCACGTAGAAATTCCAAAACCCACCTATTCCTAAAACTAAAAACAGAGAAATGGGTGTTGAATTTAGGGGCTTACCAGCGCAGCGACACTGGTCACAGAAGGGCTGAAGCGAGCGCTTGACGCTTTCCTCAATGGTGTACAGAGGAAGAACGAACCCCCTCTTCTCGTGAACCAGGAAAGTGCACCAAACGGGCATGCCCTTGACGTTGTAGTCCTCGGGTTCGGCGCATTCTTGAAGGAAGAATAGTACATTGTCACGAAACGGGCCTGACGGAGCGATCGGGCAGCCGGGGTCGGCGAAGGTGTGGAGGCCATAGAACTTGGCTGCTCTCTTCCTCTTTTTGCAGGCTTCAAGTACAGGAATTGGCATTCTTGGAATTTTTTGAAATCTTCAACGAATACACAAACAAGAGACAGTGAGACACAGAAAGAGCTACAGAGAGAGAAAGTAGAGAGAGAGGGGGGGGGGGGGGGGGGGGGTTTATCGTTACATGGTTGAGGGTTTAAACTATGTTCGTTGGATTGCTCTGTTGGGGAAGTTTGATGCTTCCCGCGAAAATTCGGAAGTTCGAAGTGACACGTTTTACTCAACTGCCCTTTTAGGTTGAGGTATTCACGGTTAAACCTGAGGGAATAGGGTCGAATTAGGTATTTGGGGGCAAGGCTACTGCAGTCATGTGCGGGATGGATGGGATTTGAATTTGAAAGTTGGTTGGCATGAGGAACGTCTAAGAGATCCAACGTCCGTCAATTTGACGGTTGACGGTTGAAGAAGTGGCGAGTTGAGGCATGGCAGACTTTATCCATTTGCTGATTGGACGAAGGTGAAAAAATCTTTGTTGTTAATGCCACCTCAGCAAGATTGAAAAACGAAACAAGATACTCCATTCGTTTCCTGAAATATTTTATTGTATTTAACTTACACGCTTATTCAGAATTTGAATCATATTTTATGATTCTATCATGTGTGAGAGAGACAGAGGGGAGAAAGAAAGTGAATGATAAGAGAGAAAGTAAATAGGTGGAGGATTAAATATGGAGAGAAAAAATAGAATAAAATAAGTGCAAAGATGGTGAATATGTAAAAATACTTACACAATTTTTCTTAATTTGAAAAGGGATCAATATTTTTGGGATGAATAAAAAAATAAATATGATCAATTTTTTTGGACTGAGAGAGTTTGAAAAGTGGCAATGTGGTCAAATTGCATGAGAAGATGTTTGCTTTATTTCTTGAACCAAAAACAAAAATTTATACAAGTAGTAAGTAAAACTTTATGGTTTCGATGCCACGAACTATGTTTTGCTGATCTTATGATGCAAATTAACTTCAGAACAAATATTTGGGCCTCTGCCTTAAATGACTAGTGACATCAGCGAACACGGTGTGCAAATAATTTTGTGGGAACAAAAGCCGATTTAAGAAGCAACGGAGCCAAATACAATTTATTATTTTTTCTAGGTTGGAAAAAAGAATGTTTAACGTCTTAAACAAGCTTCCTAAGAGGAAACTTTCATAGGAATGTAAGAGTGTCAGTGAATTAATTAGGGATAAGCACAATTCGACTTGATTCAGTTTAGAGGTCAAACCAAAACCGAACCGTTATCCTACGGTTTGAAAATTTTTTAATCGAACTAAATCAAACACCATCGGTTTGAACGGTTCGATTTGGTCCTTCAAATTCCTTTGCACCCTTAAAAAAAATTGTCCCATTGCACATAGACAATTGGAGCCAAATAGTTATTTAGTATCTAAAAGTGTATTCTCTTAAATTGCACATAATTCTACTACATTTAATATCTAAGTGCACGTGTTGACATAAGACGTAAGTATTATTCCTGATATAGATTTTCAACATAAACTTAATTATTCATTTGTCACCATCATTGATGTAAGAGAAATTATGAGTAAATATAATAAAGACATTGATCGCTAGACTTTTTTGTTGTAACTGCTCTCATTATTTTATATTCTTTCTAGCTTTCAAGGTTTTGTTCCTAGCTTTGGTTGTATTTAGTATAATGTATTTGAAATTTGTCGATGGATATTATTAAAAATAAATCAATATATAGTACAGTTCAATTTGTGATCGATTTTAAAAAAGTGAACCGAACTAAACCGAGTTTGGTTTGAAAAATGTAAAACTGAAGCGTCAAGATTTTTAAACAGTTCAACTTAATAAGTTTGAGTGGTTTGGATCGATTTATATATAGTGGTAAGTGAAAATCAACATCTGACCCAATTGCAGCATATAATTTGATTGATAAAAATTCGAAAAAAATTTGGCTACTATCCGGGTAGAGGAATCTTCCTCCTACCCCCATGTAGTGACAATTAATGGTTGCTAAATCTTTCTAGTGACTTTTATTTAGTGACGCTAAAAAAGTACTTTTAAGGTTGTCGCTGAAAGTGTTAACAGAAAAGCCACTAGAGACATTTAGTGACTATTAATTGTCACTATGTATGGGGTTTGAGGAAGATTTCTACAATCGAGGTAGCAGCCAATGTTTCTTCTAAAAAGTCTGTCGGGATCTAATGTGAAGCCAAATCAATTGACTGTCACATACGTTAAGATTATTGTCGGGCGATGTCCGAGATCATGCAACACCAAGATAAACAAGTGGAGGAAGGAAATTCTATGCACATGGAAGGAAAAAGGAAGAAAGTTGGAAAGAGAAGTAACACTTATCTATCTTCTATGTATTATTTCGTGGTTCCCTCGTTAACACGGTGAATTTTTGTTTAGCGTCATGGAGGTCAGTAAAGTCGGCTTGACATGTGACAAGCACATTCAATCAACTTGGCTTGGAAAACACGCAATGGACCATTACATGTCCCACCACTTCACTCTGCTAGCTACTCTTGCTATTTATATACTCCGTATGTGTGTGTGTGTGTGCGCGCGCGCGCGTGCATGTGTGTGGCATTTGGTAGCAAGAAAACCTCGGCTATGAAGCCACAGAAGGCTGCAAATTCTTCATCAATTCCACTTTTAAGCTGTGTCTTGGAAGCTGTCTCTTCTCTTCTCCTAAGAACTTAAGCAGTACAAAGGCCAGGGGCCATAGCATGTTGAAAAGCAAGAATACCGACGGTGGGGCTGCTTCTAATGTTGAGGCACAAAAGCATTTCCGCAACTTCAACAAATTCGAGGATCATAAATTATGGTCCTCCTATACGTACTCTGAGAGTTGCTTTATCAATAACGTTGCAGATCGTTTCTGTTGATATATGTCTTGTATTTATGTCTCACATTGGTTACTCAAAAAAGGTTACACCTTAGCCCTTAGTAAATAAGACATCTTGTCCCATATTGCTTGGTGAGAGAAGATCCCTACTTTCTCCAAGTATAAGTAATGTGTCTTGTATTGTGTTTAAGGGTAAGAGAGAAGAGTCCTTCTTGGGTAGGCCAAGAAAAAGAGTCATTCTTTGGATAGGCCAAGATAGAAGAGTCTTTCTCTGAGTAAGAAAGAGATGATAGTCTTTCTATGGGTAGGCAAAGAAAGAAGAGTTTTCTTTGAGTAGGAAAACAGTTGAAAGATACACGTGAAGGAACGTTGTAAATCTGACTTGTGCAAAGTGGATTTGAGTTCTCTCATATTTCTTGTGTTTTCTTATTTGGTTATCGTGTTCCATACATATTTATCTAGAGCGATTTTGTAACAAGTGGTATCAAGAGCTTCCGGGTTTATTTTTAGGCAAAATTGAAATCGATTTTAAAGGATAAGTATGTAGAAAACACGATCATGAAGTATGCCTGTGACAATTCAATGGGAAGACAAATTTTGGCATATAGCAGAGCACGATCAAGGATTTGAGTGGTGCGATAGGGGATGCCTGCATGAGGAGCGAGCTCGAGGCACTTGGAGAGCAGTTGCAGTGGACTGTAGCAAGTCAGGTGGAGCTAATCTTCAATAGATTAGATGACTTGGAGGTAGACAGTCGATTGGATGTGCAACGGAAAGTCGATGTGTTCGCAGAGGAGCTAGATGACTTGATCAATGAGAGGGTCACCCATTTTACCAAGTGGGAGGTACAACAGGGCAAGGACCTCAAGGGACAAGTCATGGAGCTCCAAGAAGAACTAGCTGAGGAGCTTATAAGAGCTACGAGGCAGGGGTGTATCGCAGTGCAGCCAAGACAAAAGAAAAAAGTCAGAGCCGAGATCGTACGATAGAACGAGAGATCGAGGCGTGGTAGGTGGATAACTTCTTTTGGCACTTGGAGTGGTACTTTGAAGCCCTCGACATTGACGAGGAGAAGGTACAGCAGACTTTTGCAAGTCAGGTAGAGCTAATCTTCAATAGATTAGATGACTTGGAGGTAGACAGTCGATTAACTGTGATGGAATGGAAAGTCAATGTGTTCGCGGAAGAGCTAGATGACTTGATCGAGGAAAGGGTCACCCATTTCACCAAGTGGGAGGTGCAACAGCACAAGGACCTCAAGGGACAAGTCATGAAGCTCCAAGAATAACTAAGTGCTTGTAAGAATGAGCTTACAAGAGTTACGAGGCAGGGGTGTATCGCGGTGCAGCTAAGGCGAAAGAAAATGCCAGAGCCGAGATCGTACGATGGAGCAAAAGAGGCAAGGCAGGTGGATAACTTCTTTTGGCACTTAGAGCGGTGCTTTGATGCCCTCGACGTCGACGATGAGAAAGAGAAGGTCCAGATGGTGGTCATGTACCTTAACGTTACAGCTGCCTTACGGTGGAGGCGCCGCTATACAGATGGGTGCGACGTCAAAACGTGGGAGAAGTTCAAGCATGAACTTAAAAGACAGTTCTATCCGGAGAGTGTCATAGATATAGCAATGATCAACCTTCGACGGCTGAGGTAGAAGGGGAGCATCTGCTCATACGTGAAGGTGTACTCGGCACCGGAGATGTTCGCGAGGCAGAAATTATGCTTCTTCATTGACGGGTTGCAGTATTGGGTTGCCACAGAGTTGCAGCGAAGGGAACCTCACAACTTGGCTTCTGCCATGATGATTGTCGAGAGGTTAGGAGACTTCAAGCAATGTGAGAGGCCGAGATCTCCAACGCACGAGCGTGCCAAAGATGAGGGAGACGGTAGGTCGAAGAGTGGTTCGCCCAAGGCAACCGATGATGAGTAGAGTGAGGACAAGGGACATCGCCGCCATCAAAAAGGGGAGAAGAAGCATGAGGGAAGTCTTAAGCAGGGTGACTCTCGTGACTACAAGGCTCATGTGGGGCCTAGAGGAGGATGCTTCTACTGTGCAGATCCGTATTACAGGAAGGATTGCCCACAAAAGGGCAAGATGATTGCGTTCCTTAAGAAGCACAAAAGCAGCAAGAGGGATTCTTCCAGCAGCGATGGGGAGGCACACGAGGTGACATTGCAGATGCTCAATGCATTCGTACAGAAGTCAAAGGAAAAATTTGCCAAGGAGAAGAAGAGCAAAAAGAAACAAGGCTTGCTCTACGCAACAATGGATGTTACTGGGAAGACACAAGAAGCACTTGTGGATACCGGGGCCACCCACAACTTCATGAGTCCGAGGGTTGCCGAGTGGCTTGGGGTAAAACCAACTAAGGATGGGAGTTGGTTCACGGCCCTGAATGTCGAGGAGCGACCGACGAAGGGAGTCATCAAGAACGTCGATTTGAGGACCGGCGGATGGACATGGAAGGCCGACTTCAACATCATCGAATGGATGAGCTTGGGGTGGTGCTTGGGATAGACTTCATGGAGAAGTTGAGCACTACGCTCAATCCATGTTGCGGGGTGATGATGATAACCGGTAAAGAAGGCCAACTGGAATGGATGATCCCGTTGGTGTCCAAGGGTGGGGCTGACGCACACAAAGGGATTACTGTGTTACAACTAAACAAGGGATCAACGCTATGCTACAGTGATTGGCAGATGGGACTGAGGACCTACGCAGTTGATATGCTCATGAAGACAGTCACGACAGATAAGTTCAAGCATTGCTTAAACTTGATTCATCTTCTTTCTTGCTAAGTTCAAGGTGAAGTGCATCCTTACCTTTAAAAGGGATGCAAGGTGCAGTACCTGAAGAAGATACTGAAGACATGTCACACTTTTCTCATGGAGTGGTTTATTAATACAAGTCAAGGTGGAGATTGTTGATTTATGTCTTGTATGTATGTCCCACATCGGTTACTCAAAGAAGGTTGCAACTTAGCCCTTAGTATATAAGACATATTATCCCACATTGCTTGGTGAGAGAAGATCCCTACTTTCTCCAAGTATAAGTAAGTTGTCTTGTATTGTGTTTAACGGCAAGAGAGAAGAGTCATTATTTGAGTAGGCCAAGAGAGAAGAGTCATTCTTTGGGTAGGCCAAGAGAAAATAGTCATTCTTTGGGTAGGCCAAGATAGAAGAGTCATTCTCTGAGTAGGAAAGAGATGATAATCTTTCTATGGGTAGACAAAGAAAAAAGAGTTTTCTGTTAGTAGGAAAATAGTTGAAAGATACACGTGAGGGAGCGTCATATTTCTTGTGTTTTCTTATTTGATTATCGTGTTCCATACATATTTATCTAGAGCGATTTCGTAACAGCTAAAAGTTAGAATCTAGCGGAACGAAAAAAGTTTGTGGTTCTATTTGTTGTTCTTTGTAATTAGTGGATGTATATAAATGCAAGTAATAATTTCGACAACTTAGGATTTGCTATTTTCAGGTGAGTTAATAACGTGCTTTACTTACACAAGATTTTACGAAGGCATGCAGTACTCAATTACACATATGGAATCGGTTTTCTGCAACTTCAACCGATCCAAGTAACCCAAATCATGTGTGATCAATTTTGCTTTGTTTGTGACTTATCTGTTGAAGTAGCGTCTACAGCTTCTGATTCAACTCCACCTACCAGTCCAACACTGACAGTTTCATTGTAAGCCTCCTCTCTAAATTCTCACCTTCGTCTATGTTTATTTGTTTTGATATATAGCTCATGTCTTAGCCTAGCATGGCTCTCATATAAATTCTAAAGGTTCAAGTTTTCATGTATCATTAGTTGTAAATAATCAATATAAGTAGTAACGGGAGAAGTTTGCTTTTAGACGGTTTTGGTCGATCAAGCATCGTCACCGTACGTGCTTTCTCGATTATATAGGGCTTTCTGATTTCCACACTTGCAAATATAGATCCGAATTACCAAATTTATGAGTAGTTGTTCCTCTTATCTCTGGAGAAAATCTCTTGTACAAATGTCAGCTGGTACTATAGAATCCACTGTCATACGTACGAAGCTGCTAAGTAGCCTTTTACGTTGGTCTCCAAAAGTCACCAGCTCTTCCATGTGGTTACCAAGAGTTAAGAGAAGACTAACTAAAAATAAAGACGGTGGTCCTGTGGGAGCTCAACCGGCTTACCTCCTCTTCATCCTATCAATCCCGTGTAACTTCGAGTTCCTTACACACACACACACACACACACACACATACATAGAGAACAAGGAAAAACAGGCGTTATGAGCAGCAAAATCCTGTTCCTTCCACTCTCGTGTACGCATGCAATGTGCGTGCAAAAGCACACGCACTTAGGAGAGACACGAATTGGATAAGGAAAGAGTACTGAGATGCATCAAGTATTTTCAAAACCGAATTAAAGCCTTTTGAAGATCTTAAGAAGATTGATTCCAATTGCTTTAAGGGTAGGACACCATCCTATCAAAAACGTAATCAAACAAAGGTTAATATGTCCAAGAAAGCACTAATGACCAATAATTTTGGTTTTAGTGCTTAAAAGTCAATGTTTTTGGATTTTCTGGAAAAGCAAAATTTGCAATTTGAATTAAAGAACCAAGAATATCTATATTCAAAGATTGATGCCCACCGAAGCTTGGAGCATAACTGAGACAGCTAACCATAGCACCCATCACCCCACTGCTTTTGTTTGAACTAGTGCAAGATGAGGTCCGGAGAAGAACCAGAATACTTCCGTCCTTTTGCTTTGATGACTAAGTAAAAAGCATGACAAAACCAGTGGGACAAAAAGTATGTCCGCACTCTTTGGGTTCACGGGTATCAACTGAGCTGCGCCAATCAAATAGAACCGGATTGGGTACTACAGCCGTTTGGTGCGAGACACTGAGACCACCGAAAGTAGATACTCGTCCGGTATAAATTGAGAAAAAGGAAAGGCAGGCCCTTCAGATTCACGAGTAAGGAAAACTGGTAAATGTACCATGATGATAGTTGTTCACTGAAAATCTGTGAAGTGAGGTTTCACAGTTGAAGAATTTTTCGACCCCAGATGAGAGCATTACATAAGAGTTAAGACACCAAGATTTGACACCAAATCTTCCCTTCAGCATTCAAGTTCAGTAAATATGTTTCCGATTCTGGTTGTGGTAATAGTCATAGTTTTAATCTGCAGCACGCGATAGGGAACCATACCAACTAATCTGTGTTTCGAATACGACCACTGACGTCAGCGTTAGTACACTAGTCATTATATTTCGTTATATGAGTTTATAGTCTTTCTAATTATCGTGATAATAAAAACAGCTGTGTTCTCAAGCATCATATTTGGAAGTAGAGATCTCAAAAGGGTCAGGCCGCCCACGGGCTGGCCTGGCCCTAAAGATGAATAGTGCTGCCCCTGTAGGGCCTTGGGCCAGGGCTAGGGTCAGGCTTAATATTTTACTAAATTTGGCCCGGCCCTAAAAAGGCCAAGGGCAGGCCCGCCCCCCGCCCGGTTTTGGCCTTATTTTCGGCCCTATACTGGCCCAGCCCTTAGGTCCTATATTTGGCCCTAAACTATTGTGAGTTATTTTTTTTTCTCTCTCCTTCTTTCTCGCACCTCATTCTCTCTCTACCTCATATTTTTCTCTTTTTATTTAACTTTTTAGACATCCACATTTCTTTTCAGCTCATGATGATGGTTCCTCCTTCTTTATCTACTTTTACTTGTAAGGATCCTCTGTATTAGTTTCATAAAATTATGAAGAAAAAATATATGTTTGTTTGTCTAGAAACAAGAAATAACACAATTTAGGCAATAAAAATAGGGAACATAATTTCAGAAAGTACGAAAAAGTTCATAGGTCTAATGATGTATGCTTCTAATGAAATACCTAGTACTACGTAAAATGCAAAGCGAGTGGTATGTTTGAGTGAAATTTTTTAGAGATGCATTGAAAAAGTTTTGTAGGTATCTATTATTGAGTTTAAATAATAAAAAACTTCATGACTAAAAGTTATATTTTTTTTTCTGTTAAAAGATTGCATTTTTGAGAATAAAATCTTTGTTGCTAATCAATATTCTCAAATAGAGTAAAAGTAAAGCTCTAAGACACTTCATTAGCTACGAGAGAGATATTAAATAGTTTAGGGCCTATCAATTGCATTTATTTCGTGAATTAATATTTTTGGAATACAAAAAAGGAAATTAAAAAAAAAAAGGAGCCCGAGCCCGGTCCTAGGCCGGGCTCTAAAGTTAGGGCCTAGGGCTTGGGCCTGGACAGGGCCTCCATTTCCTAGAATTGGGCCCGGCCCGATTTTCAAGGCCTGAAGCCCTAAATGGCCCAGCCCATTTTTTTGGCTCTCTGGGCAGAGCTGAGCTGGCCCAAGCTAGGCCTATTGACACCTCTTGGAAGGAAATTAATTTACTGAACTTCCCATCAGTTCAGAAGGAAAAGGGTTGGTAGAGGAGGTGTCACACGATCAAATATATATATAAAAAAAAAAGAATGCATTTTGATGGCTAATCTATCATTGAGGTGTTCAAACTCATGCAATTACAGATTTCGTTTGTGTTCATGTTAGCAATTTCTGATGTAAATTCGGCGGGTCGTCCCCCTGGGTTCCCCCACCGACCCAGTGACACACCAACCCCACCCCTTCTCTTTCTCCGACCATAAAGCCCCCTGATCCGGGTTGCGCTGCTTAATGCTCTGATCGAAAATCCATAAGTGGGGACATGTCGGTACGACTGAATATGCGTTAGAAAGGTCAATCCCTCGCCTACGACACCAAAAAAACCGGGCCGAACAACTAACAGCCCGCCCGCTTCCATGGAACAATATCGTGGCAACGTAGACCTACGTGGTCATATTAGATCCTTGGGAACCATCACAAGTACGGCCGGCCTATATTTGAACGAAATGATGTGTCGTCCAGCGGAGCCTAGAATAAGGTGACTCGCGCAGCCAGCTGACTCCTTTTCAATAGACAAGAATAGCCAAATCAACCCAGCTGGCTGGTCAATCTAACTACCAGAAAAATGTCATTAGTGACAATCTTTTAAGTGATAACATAAAAGTTATCACTACAGATCACCAACTGTGACACATATAAATGTCATCACGATAAAGCAACTAAAGTGTAAGTTTTCTCACTAATCACTTGACAGTATTGTCATTGCATTGGCGGGAAGAATTTTGGAAAGACAATAGTGACAATATGAATAATGTTGTCACTCTTTTAGCTAGTTATAGTGACAAAATTATATGTTGTCACATTTATCGCATTTTTATTAAAAATGAAAAAAAAAAGAATAGCTGCCCATGACAAGGCTCTTGTTGTCACAACGCTAGAATAATTGCATATGAAATTTTACCGCTGGAATTTTGGTAGAAAAGTTTTCAATTTTTTGACTGCTCTTAAATACATACACATACCTCATTCAGTAATTGAGTCGAGTATATTTTCCCAACCTCTCTCTCCTGATTCAGCCCCTTCGATCTCCCAAGCTCATTGTCTCTCAAGTTCTGGCGCTCGGATTCCCCGTCTTTTCTTAGGTTCATCTCCCCCCAGACCCCCCCCCCCCCAAACACGCGCACACACACACACAACAAAGTTGAAATATTGATGCTCCATTGCCGTGCTTTCTCAGGTTCGTCACACAGTCTCTCTCTCTCTCTCTCTCTCTCTCTCTCTCTCTCTCGTGTATACTTTCACTGTGATGTACTATATTTGTAGTGTACTTCTGCTATCAAATTTATCAGCCTACTTGTTACTTATGTTGATCGAAATTATACAAAATCCTACCTAGTATGGATAATAAACAGCCCTGCACAAAATTATCCTCCATCTAATTAAGGCCATGTACTTCCAGTTCTATGCAGATCTTGAAGTGTTAGTGTCATAATGTTAGTAGATGGAAACAACATATTGGAACAATGGCAGTTGCAAGAACTTCAAGTAAGGCCATCCTAATAATATTAGCAAGGACAAGAAAAGAAATCTCAGACCTTGAATCCCAAATTTGCGTTTCCACAGTGAACACTCTAAAGTAATGAAATGTTAAATAGAGGTAGTCCGTAAAACCTTTATATTCACAACTCCTTGGCCCTATTTTGTAGGAATTGGATCCCCTGCTTGTAACCAGGATTTTAAAAAACGGCCGTTACGTATTGTGACGGCCGATTCGTAACGGATTTTCAGGGTTTCGATACCGTTATACACCGATATATCGGTACTTACATAATATCGAATCGTCCGATACCGTTATACGCGCCGCGACAGTTACCTATTCCGATTCCGCGATTTAAAACCATGCTTGTAACTAGAGTTACAGCTGTCCGATCAAAATGAATGCACCAGATTATGCCACGTCACCAAAGCAGCTAAAATTGGCCAAAACTCAGCGTTCGGAGGAGAGACGGCCGTCTTCCCAGCATGAAATCCACAGCAGCACGTACCCCGATCTTCTCTCTGCAACCGATCGCCGGCGACACACCTGCACCTTCCTGTGACCACAAAGCGGGACAACGCCGTCTCGTCTCCCTCTAACGCCCACGTCGGGCCACTGTGCCTGCCACCGATCTGCATGCGAAACCAGCATCACGATCGTACCTCAGAGGCACCTGATCTTCTCTCTCTATACAATCGATCTGCCATTCAACCTTATCCACAGTTGCCGATCCACATGCCAACCACCGATCGAGAATCCCTCTTTCTCCCTGAAATCGATCCATGGGTACTTCTAAGTTACCCAGATCTGGCTCCAACTGAATTGCAAGTCTTATTTCTTCCTCTTCTCTCTTCGTTTTCCTCTGATTGCGACGTCGGTGGTGAAGGTTGGATGTGTGTAGATGTGGCGTGGTAATAGATGGTTCGGTGGTTGGGGATGGCGAGATGAAGTGAGAAATGGTGGTGATGGTGATGCTGGAAGTGTCGCCGGAAGATGGAAGATCGCCAGATCTGGAGAGTCCTAGAGAGAGAGAGAGAGAGAGGATCGGCAGATCTGGATAACGGCAGAGTGCCGTCCGTTAACACGCCAAACGCGGCGTTTGACGTATTTAGTAGAGTTTTTGAGGTGACTTGATCTTGCAGGTTCATTTGGATCCTCTGCTGTATTCCACCATGAATTGGATCTTGCACGTTCATTTGTATGCACATTCAAGTTGAAGCACCCCTTATCTATCGATATCAACTTTTGGTACTATGAGACATATTTGTGTGCACCAATATACTGCTTGCATAACTCATTTAGTGTGTTGTTCAGATAAAAAATGGATAAGAATTGGATGCAACTCAAAAACAGAATTCTAGGATCGGATGCTAATTTGACCTTATTATTGATTAAGATTGCATGAAATGAATTGGCTACAGAAATGCAAGATTGAGGGCTTCACAAAGGGAGACGAACCAGCTGATCGATGTTGGCACAAGTGTAAAAGGGCGGCGGTTAATTTTTTCCTCTTGATGGTGAGTTCCTATCGGACTAAAATATTCCATTTGGATTATTTAGGAAGCTTCATGTTTTAGAAACTTCAAGATTGCGTGCTTATAATATATGGACCTGTGGAATTCTTTTTTAGTGGTATGGAGTAGGCTTTGTTCTAGTAGAATTGTATAAGTCATGAACTCCTTCAAATTGACTGGTACTCACTGATATATTGAAAGAGATAGCCCACGCTTGATCATCTAGTGCGTTTATATTAATCTTGTTTTGTGGTTTGGTGATCAGGTTATATTGTTTGTGCAGTGAAGCAAGACTCTTACTCCACTGCCTAATGATTTTGTAAATAGAACGCTTTTAATTTATGTTAAGATTAAGCATAGTTTTATAAGGGATTGTGTTTTTGTATGAATGATGTTTGAATTCAATTCCATAAAGTTAAAAGTTTCTTTTCGTTATTGAGCAATATGTACAGGGCATAAGAAAATGGTAACATGTGGCAACCTACTCTCGTCACTACTGCCTAAAAAAAGAAAATGTTATGGTTGTCATTAAATAAATATAAGTTTATCATTAGTGTGTACAGTGACAATGAGAAGTTGTCCATGAATGTTCTGGTGATAATATAAGTAATTGATACAAAAGATATGTGACAACACAAAAATTGTCACATTTAAATAGTGACAACATTGCGATCATCACTAGTAAAATAATGTAACAAGCCATCTTGCCACTGAATCTCAACTACAAGTCCAGGTGTATGGTTTTTTGTGACAATAGCGGATTATGGTGACAACATTTGAGGCCAATAAGTTACAACAAAGTTGTCACCAGAGTTCATACAAAAGTGACTTCTTCGATTTTGTCGCAACGACTTTCAGATTTAGCGACAACCAATACAAGATTGTCACTATAGTCTTTAGTGGCGAGCCTGTAGTAGTGACGACTCCTTTGACAACAAAATGTTGTCACTAAAAACATTCAGGACAACTTTGTACTCTATTTTGAGTATTGTCACTAGTGACCTATTTTCTGGCAGAGAAATTTAATTGCATAAGTGACACAAAACTTTAATCTCTCTTTCTGGCTCCTCTAGAGTTCAGGTGGTAAGTACCTATATCTAGATACATAAACACACCTGTACAGGAACACACAAAAACACATCAGCGCAATTACACAAATAACTTAATTGTGACAGTGGTCTAAATGTGTGTACATTGCACATCAAATGCCAGCAGTTCGTCAATGACATTATTAAATAATATCTCAAGATGGTGGCATGAGTTGCAAGATGCAGAAACTTTTTTAAAGCATTTGCAAATGTACATGTGTATATACATTTACGTACATGTTTATGTTAAATTGTTTATACAGCCGTAATCTATGACACCACCCAAAATAGCCAGCATGGGCTCATTATTATTACCAAACTATATTACGATATCAGAATGTGAGATCTTTTTCTATAAACTCGGTAATCAGCAGCCGAAAGGGGGGGCAATATTTCGTTGAGTTGACAGTAAAAAAAAGGTAAGTGACAATATTTACAGTAAGCATTGCATCTATGGTGTTTCACTGTATGCACTATATCACTTGTGTTTCACTGACCAGATACAACTTCTGACCATCAGAAATCATATCAGCATCAAGAATCTTACCTGCATCTTCGGATACAATAAAGGAATTGCATGGAGAGCCTAACTTATCTTGTGCTGTCTTGACGAGCTCTTCAAGGGTGTGTGGAACCCAGAGCACAATTCCATATCTTCTGTTCTCCTTGTGTTCAGATGGATGAAATGGGAACACAGTGCATTTTCTAGGATGCGTTTTATCTGTCATCAGCAACAAAACTTATATTGTAACTTAAATTTCAGCAGGGGTAAAGAAAATCATCAGCTAGAGATACAAAACAAATTTTCTAGCTAAACGTCAATAAATAGAAATGCCTAAACAGCAGAAACGAATCCAACATAACCTACTTATCAAAGAAGAAAAGATGCGACAAGCTTGACGTCATTTCATGATGAGTTAGGTAAATTAGCCTATGCAAATTTCAACACATTGACTCAGAAACGCGCGTCGGAGAAGTTACTGGTGCTAATGACAACAATAGATACGACGAGAACAGATATACGAGGAAAAAGAATATAGGACAAATGTAAATCGAGATAATGTACACCAAATTCTTTGAAGAATAAACAGCTCATGATAGAATGTGAACCTAGGCAGAAACATGACACTTCTCTGTCCAATATGAGCATCTTTTCTTTTGTTTTATTGAAATGGAAAACAGGTCCTTCCTGCCTAGCACATTATTTTCGCTCGATGTGACAGCTGTGATAGCTAAAGTGAGACTAAACACTGGGTTCTGGTGTGCTTAACAAGCCCTGCTGGCCTTTGATTATTTGAGACTCCAGTTTCAGTATACCAGTAAATAATCGACAAAATGAAAATTCTAACACAAAAATGCATACCTGTGATTTCTTGTGATCGGTCGGGTAATTCGGACAACTGACTATATTTTGCTTCTTCCAATATCTTGATCATGTTCTTGTTTCCAGACATTCTTCCTTCATCGAGTGGGGTGTTTCCCCATCTGCAAGCCAAAAAGGAAACTTTTCTAGTTCAATTACAGAAGGACATACTGTAAGATGGTATGCATGTATGCAGTTAGCCTTTATGCTATCCAAATTTCCGTGTTCATCAGTTAGAGCTGTTAGACAAATATAGTTACTTAAGCGCAATTTACTACTAAGCAAACAAAAGGTTGAATGCAATGTGAAGCTTGCCAGTCCATTGAGCACAATTCTAACTCTGCAGGATAACTTGGGGAGCATCCTAAGACTAAAACAGAAGCCGACCAGTCAAGCTTGAATTAAGTTAGGTCCACTATATGCTCAAATAAGATCAGCTGGGACATTGACGAGTTAATTGTGGGAGTTTACTTCCCAACTTGGTACAAGCAAATACTGGTCTGACATTAAATGTTGTGGATTCATGAAGAACACATTGTAGCCTTCAACAGGATACATAGATGTTTGATCCGACAACAGTAACAGAAGACACGTACTGCTATTAAATGGTTCCTACTAGAAGTCGCCATATCATATATGTGCACGCATCAACATAACATTTTATGTACTAGACAACTTCTCATTAAGAAACTTAGCAATTGTTATGCTGTATTACTTAATTGACGCAACCGTTAGGCTGTATTACTTAATTGACATTGCTCAACAGTTATCAACTAGGAAATAAAATTCCATCTGAGAAGGTAATTTTGGGTGCATCTTGGTGGACAGTGTTTGACCAAGTTGCAAATGAAAGGAAAAGGATACATGCTTAGCTTCACAATGCAACAAATAAAAGTAAAGGTACATACTCAAGTCGTAAGAAACGGTGTGTTAGTTGAAGCATATAATGATTGGCAGTATTAGAAGAACAAAATGATGCTTATCCAAAGACACCAGGTAACAGATCTAATCCAGGAGCTGATGCGTGCGTGTGTTTCGGTCTACGTTAATAAAGCTTGGCACAGAACTTCAAAGTATGAATGCGCTAAACTTAACACATAAGTACTACTTGTCAACTGATTCATCTGGTTTTGCGAGCAACATATTATAAGATCTAACTCTGCAGCGGTTGGGATATAACAAGCATGATTGTCAAATCAAGATATGTGTTGTGCGTAGAAATGTCAATCTTTAGGTGACGAATATCTTATCATGTACTGTTAGATAGGATTCAGTCTTCTCGAACTTTTAGCAGATAGTGTTTCAAGATGATTATAGCATATAGATATGCACCGACATAAACATAACAGAAAACACAAGTTCCATAGGAAAACAAAATAATTGATATTAACTCTCTGTTTGGTAGGTAAATTACACAACTTTCAATCTCGAAGGAAAAAAAAAACCTTTGTACAACTTTTAATAGGTTAAACTTTGATTAATAGATAATCACCAAAAGAAATTGCGAATAAAAAGCTAGTTCAAAAATAATTATTTTAGCATACAACTGCTGATCGAGTCATATTGCATATCGCATGCTGTGAGAGACCTAAAGGCAAATTGTCAGAAATGTGTCAATTTACGCATGCTAGTTCATATCATTTTATACCTGTATCAAATCGTATCGTAAGACACGTCTCGTGTAGCATAAGATACTAAAAATACAAGTACGCACAAAGCTAATCTAGTTAAAAAATTTCTGCTGCATAAGACCAATAGGAATGCAATGAGGCTGGCCCATGTTTGTGCAAAAGTTTTATGTATGTATACTCCTCGTACTTGTAATATTAAGTCGTTGAGGCTTGTCAGTCCTCGAAGTGCCATGCCCGTGATTGCAAGGTTTTAGAAGGCATGCTGAAACTTATGAGGGGGAAAGGGCGATGCTGAAACAAGAGGAATTGCCAAAAGACTACTCCTCCAGAGAAGGTCAAGACCCATGTTGTGAGCACCTTCCTCTATTACACAGAACAAGCAATAATAGGACTTTGTTGATACCTATGTCTTTGAGGGGAATTTGCAGGTTCTATAGTTTTGATCTTGGTGTTTCACCCCAATGGCGCCATATCTTTATTTAATAACTTACTGAAAAGGGAGATGCTGAAACGGAAATAAGTCCCAACTAATTGCTTACAAGTAATGATTCATCACGGAGGAAGGTAGTTGAAATGTACCTGTCCTTCGAAAAAACACTAGCCCCAGCTTCCAAAAGTAACTTTGCCATTAAAAATAATCCTTGTGAGGCAGCTACATGTAGTGGAGTTCGATGATCGTAATCTTTGGAATGTGGATCGATACCATTTGCCAAAATCCGTTTAAGAAACTCTGAATCCCCCCTTGCAACCACCGCACACAAAAAACTACCAGCATCATCAATATTTAACGAGGCCCCTTCTTTAACAAGTATAGAAACAACTTTCTCGTGTCCACTCTTGATGGCTTCTAATAAAGGTGTGTTGCCAAAGTTGTCTGCCCAGGAAAAGGGAACCAGTCGCATGGAGTACTTAACATGGTGCACATAGAAGAGAGCCGAAAAGGCCACAAGGAAACTGGCAAGTTCTGTGTAAAATGTTACCTGGAACGTTGATGTCCACACCTTCTTGAATAAGGAAAAGAGTAATATCTTCGTAGCCTCTTGATGCAGCAAGATGCTATTTGCAGAGACACTTCTCAGATAAGTCATATTTTGTCTCATTTTTCTCTATAAAACTAAGGTGTAGAATAAACTTGCTGGCATAATCAGCACTTGTAACTATCTATTCAGATAAAATACAGACAAAATAATTACTTAGCTTACTGCAAATGCAGCACTGTTCTATTGCACATTCACTAGAGGATCTCCAGCATTTGTAATCAAGGTCATTCAATTCAATTCGTATAAAATATATGTTAGTTGACAGATCTACATCCTAATCCCAAGGCCAGTTTTTGTGGCTTTGGCTTAAAGCATATTGGCATTTTTTACAAGTGAAGAAAGAGTATTTTCTTGTACGCCATGTCAAATTATACAGTCACTTTGACGAATACTCCAAATCATCAATCTATAAAAGACCAGTTTATGCACTGGTTTGATGACACATCCTGTTTTCTTCTTCTGAGCTCTTGGTGAAGTCCAAGTTAAATTGGACTCTTTATCCATTATTAACTCATGCTTCCTACAATGCGTTTGACACGTATTAAACATTAATTTCCTATAATTTTTTTTTACATTATTTGGACTCTTTTCTGTTCTTCAGGTACCATGTTGAATTCGGACTAATTCTCACGATGCACAAAGCCCACCATTGCAAACCAAACATAAAAAACAATAGGTACCTAGGAAGCCCAATTGTTGTAATGAGCCTGGTATCAAACAGTTGCTGTCTAACTTTTGACAGCACACAGCTTAAATTTGAAACATATTCCATATTTAACTGTCGTCATTAAACACATGCATATGACAAAATTGCAGACGTATAACATAGCAAGAAAATTAATAAACAACCCCGCCCGTCATGTTATCTGTGTAAAGTTACTTAATTTTTATCATGCCGATAAAAGGAACAGATATAATATTCATGACTAAAGAGAAATTCATTTGGTGCGTTTACCCTACATGCCACACCTTCTCAAGTGATCATTTTTCGCTGAAGTTTTGGTTGATTATGCATAATGCTGTTGAGAAATGGTAAGAGAGTAAAACTATTTCATCCAGTTTTTATGGACATTTTTTTAGGGTTTACTTAGAAGGACCTAATAAAATCAAGCCTCGAATGTTAGAAAGTTATCTCATGAGTTTAAGCGAATGATATAGGGTGTGGCTAAATAGGAAATTCCAAGCCTCTTTTACTAAATCTACACCCTTCGGTACATGGTATACACTCATTTGTGTAGAACAAACGAGTGTCGATCACTTCCATAGAAATATATGAGTGATATACATTCTACAACTGATCCGCAGAAAATATACATGATACATAGTTAATCATTGTCTCTAAGACTGAAATATATTGCTTATAGCAATCATATTTAAAGGCGGCAGCCCTTTGTTCTTCAACAAACAAACTGATAAGTGCCATCTGATTTTCTCCACGCATATTAATTGTTCAAGAGAAAATATGATCTTAATAAACAATAAGAGGTTGAAAAGCAATTCTTCTGTTTCTCATATGCTATAGGAACAAGGGCAAGCTAAACAAATATTGATGATTTCTTACATGAGGAAAACAAATATGTTGTGACGTCGTAGAAAAGTTTTCTGTGGCGTGGATCCACAACGACGTAATCTGGTTTAATTTTGGTGAAATGACAAAAATACGATTGGTGGTTTAATAAATTCAAATTGATGACTTAATTCAAATGATGTCGTTTAGAGCCACGCCACATGAAACTTTTCTACGACATAGCAACATAATCGTATTTCCATGAGTATATATATTTGGCTCTGACTGAAATCAATTTCAAATTAATGTTCAGCTCATTTGCAGTTGAAGGGGAAAAGATAGATGTACATGGCAAAAACGGAAAATAAAAAATGCTTTTGCTAACTAACAATCATAAACATAAAGTGCTACATAAAAATTTAGTGATTCTTAGTAAATATCCTCAACTTCACCTAAGCTATTAATTAGAAAGCTTTGGCAAAAATAAGGTTGCTGCATTGCGACCTGGAGGCCAAAACATTGAGAAAAAAGTTGCTTACTTTAACCATCTTCAGGCCCTGCAGTACCAGGGACCTCGTGCCTTAGGCCACCTTCGTACTGATAGGGTGGATTCAAAAATATGAGAAAACTTATGAATAATGACGACACAGTGCTTGCATGCCACCTCACATCTTGGACACTCTATGGCATACAGGATGTTCATGCACGAGTCCTGATTGTGCTTATTACTAGTATAAACAGAGAAGATACCTAAGCAAATGTAAGCTGCATCGCCAGGAGCAAGGCGTTTTTCATGTAGCTAAGCATAAAAATATTGTAATGAGTAAACTTTTCAGCTTAAACAGTTAGAATCATACCAACGGTGACCGTCCATCATAATCTTTCTTGTTTGGATCAGCTCCAGCTCGAATCAAACTTTTGAGCTGATATAAATCACCATGATATGCTGAACTGTTCACTCTCAAAGCAAGTTCAGCCTCTTGCTTTCCAATATGCAATGTGATATCTGATTCCAGCTGCTTCATACGAACATTGGATTGTTTTCCCTGCAAACTTACTATTTCAGATGGCTGTTGAACACACAATCATTGATATAAAAGGAAGACATCCAGAAAATAATAATGACCGTTGCAGAAACTTCAGACACCAATTTCTGGAAATATAATAAGGCAAAAATGCATACTAGTGGCACACAACAAACATGCACAGACGCACACATACTAAAAAGGAGATTTGCAGGTAGAGTTACTGGACAAATTTTCACTGTTAAATTACCTCTAGTAAATTATTTAAGATTTTCCGCCCATCATGAAAGTATATGTCAAGAATATTGGAAAAAGATTGTTTATCAAGCCGAAGAAGCCTACACAGCTCACAAACACGAACAGTGTAAGGCTGAGGAATGTTGCAAAGAATAGAAACTTCTCCGAATAAGCTGCTAGTCTTCAGAAGTGAAACCGTCTCTTCTGATCCATCTTCACATATACCAACCTCTTCCTGTATAAATGGTTTTGTCAATCTAACAATGCTGAAAACATAAAAAAAGGTAAATTAGAAAACAAACATTAGGGAAATAGATTGATTCAACACATCTACAATATTCAAATTGCTGTTGGTGGAGATGGAACATTTCTTTCTCAACCATTCTGCCCAAGAAAAGTTTATACCAACAATCCCATCACTGCTGATATGGTGAGTTTCTCTTATAAGAGGAAAGAGGAGGCCGGATGGCGGGGGCCGGGGGCTGGGAAGGTACGAAATGGATATAATAGCAGCGGTGAGCAGATCGAATTAGTTTTATACAAAATCTGCTATCGCAGAACATGTCAGCAATTCAATATTAGGTTTTGACTGTTCTTGTATGACAAATTTGAAGGTTTAAACTGAAGGTACTGAATTTTTTTTTTCAACCCTTCGCTTAAATATACCGATACATAAGTAATTATCATACAGAGTAAATGATTTAGTTTAAAGAAATGAAGAAGAATAGAAAAATAAAAATAGGACATAACAGCAAAAAACACGGAGATAGGGTACAGTGTCATACCAGAACACCGTGACAGACAAAATAAAGTTGATCAACCACATTCCCTTGTTCCATTATCATTTCTCCTGGGAGGAAAAACTCTTCATGGACTCTAATTACCTGAAACAACAATATAATAGTTGAGAAAAACTGCACTACTTCAAGTCAAGCC
Source organism: Escallonia herrerae (assembly GCA_033070095.1). NCBI lineage: Eukaryota > Viridiplantae > Streptophyta > Magnoliopsida > Escalloniales > Escalloniaceae > Escallonia > Escallonia herrerae. The sequence goes on from JAVXUP010002891.1 coordinate 96,566, forward strand.
AAATTCCTCGTGTGATGGGGCAATCTTATCTCACACTTCGCGTATTTCGTGTTTAAGCCAGGAACTTTAGCATTGACACCTGTGTCACAAATGAGTGCCTATTGCATCCGTTCACTCAGCTCCCACAGCAAAAATTGGACCAATAGGTTAACTGCTCTAGAATAGTTGAGATTTGAGAAAAACTTCATCACTTCAAGCCAAGCCATATTCCTCACATGACGGGGCAATTCTTATCATTTTTATATCTCGCATCGTTTCATGTTTAGACACCATATAGTGCTTTACTGTATCCATTTAATCAGCATGGGAAAAGTTGGAAGTTATAATCAGCTAACTACTCCTAAGACTAATTTGTCTGCATTTGTCAATCTGATCAACTAATCAACTGACAAACACATATTAGAAATTTAGTAGAATGTCACACAGCATATGGCACGTTCCTAGCTTAAAGAGCCTCAGATCTAGCTATGGTTTCTATATGCATGAGGAAGAGGTTTAGTCACAAATCATTCAGTTAGTAAGCAGCCTCGTGCTTCCTACACAACAACTGACTAGTACACTTAGTAAAAGATTGGTAATGCTGCAGGCTGCAAAACAAAATTTATGGACGGGGAATCTCTTATAAAATCCTTGCAAGTAGTTCCATTAGATGCTGTAAGACATTTGAAGTCTAGTTTTGAGCTTGAAAGAGGAATAAAATGTTACAATTATCATCTTGAATGCATATAATTATGTCAACACGCAGATAGAGAGAGGAAAGAGAGGGCAAAATGCAGATGAGAAACCCTTGTAGAGGAGAAGAATTTGCCATAGGTCGAAGAATATTGTTAGATTTATGCCTCAAATTCTCAAGTAAAGGTCATATTAGAAAGGATAACAAAAAAAAAATTAGATTTAAGCCCACTGAATCGTGAGAGGTCCTATAAAAAGCCCATCAAAACTTAATTTTGACTTCTAGGAAAACGAAAAAAAAAAAGCAGCCCCCCCCCCCCCCCCACTCCTCTCCCCAACCCACTTACAAATGTCGTCTAGTTGACTAACTGTGGTAATTGCTTCTACATTTTCCACCTTATCTATGCACGAGGGTGGGATACGTGAATTTAAGTGCCGAACAATGCTCAGTAATCGATAATATGATACATGTTTCAACTGATCCGTTATACAACACTCAGTTTCTAATCACAAAGATTTCAGACCTGATAATTCACAATATGGACCTTGAACTCCATAAGCAGTAAGGTTCATAGTAGTATATTAATTTGCTTAAACTCAACACCGTCTTATCGTACAATTGACCACAGAAATGACTTACAATCTGATTGATGAATTCCGAGGAGCATCCCTTGAAAACAGAAACATCTTGAATGTATGATCTATACAATGTCTGGGAAATCTGCCAGAAGAAACAGCTCATCATTGCAACAATGAAATAGAGAGCTAAAGATGACACTAACAAGGACCCAAAAATGTCAAATAGAACAGAAGCCAGTTCATCAATCTGACATACAAAAGTGCACAAAGAGGGAGGCATATTCAATCCCCCAAAAGTAAAATTGAAGAAAGGGCTAGCCCAAACAAATTACATGGGTTAGAGCAATATGAGTACTAAATTTTCTCTGGTAAGATCATATGTAGTAATTGACAAGAACACATTGGATTAGCAAGAAAATTCAGTTTTTTCTTCTTTGTTTTGTTTATCAGGAAATTGACTTCCAAAGATATTAAGTGCTGGTTGATAACTCATTTCTAACTTCAAGTAAACTAACGAAAATATTCAGATGCAGGAGTATGGGACCCTGTTCCGCTTTATGTACGCAAGATAATTAACGGTATAATGCTCAAATAAAAGCCTGCAGATATTTTATCTTTGGCATGATTGCGAAAGAAAAGCAACACTTATGACATCAAATCTTTTTTCCTTTTTCGCAACACACATGGTATAGAAAAATCAGGTTCGAAAGTTGTATGCACAAAGAAAAACGTAACAGATGATCCAAACAAAAGTAAATTGTCTACAATCCAGAAAGGCAGACTTGCAAACACAAAGTACTTTTTGGATTTTCTATGCAGTATATTCTAAGTAATCTTCCTTATTTTTACCTTGGCACGAATGGAGATGGGGATATCCTGAAGAACAGCAGCATCAGTACAGCTGCTTTCATACTGTAATCGCAAGTGACCTTTGATTTGATTGCGGACGTCTCTCCCAAGTTTATTTCGGTTCATGTATTTCATTAGGTCTGTCATTTTGTCCCTATATCTTTCTGTCTTTGATCCTTTCACAATTAATGCTGTGATATTACCAATCAAATAAGCACCGAGAACCATGTCGAAAGAGACAAAAACCATGATGAATATCATTTCTCTCAAATTGACTGCATGGATATCTCCATAACCTGTGGCAGACATAGCATATTCACTTAGCATAACAAATAAAACAACCATCCAACACAAAGTGCGGTGTAGAAAAAAACACTTAGGACCTACAGAATGCTTAGAGAAAGACACAGAATATGTTAACTTAGCACAGAAAAGGTAAAACTGAAAAAATGAAAAAAAAAGGAAAGTTAGAGTGACATTTTTGACTCCATTGAAGAATTTGTCCCACATTTGTGCAAGCTGATGGTTTCCTCAGTAATAATTGACTCCTGCATGGCCTCAACCGCCTTTTCATAAACTTGCCAAAGACAGAAGTTTGCCCTTGATATTATCTGTATCACTGTCAACCCATCAGCAAGCTACTCCTTTACAGGTCTTTTCATGATCAGTCCACTGTTCGCCAAAACAAGTTAAGTCACCGAAATGGATGCTATAATCACATCTCTCCATGCTTTTGACTGTTGTACGTATTTTCTCCATAAAAATCCAATAAAACTATTGCAGCATTCAAACCAACTTTTTTGAGGCAATCATCAATTTTAGACAGTTCTGATCATCTGACTGGAAATAGAAGTATAGAAAGGTGCAGGAAAAAACTTTTGCTCCACTCAAGCCTTGTGAATAAGACTCCACATAAAATTAGCTGGAAATTTGGCGTATACTTTGTAAGACTTGGATAAAAAGATGGCAGTATAGGTGTCATGGAGTGCATAGGGAAGTAAGCTCCACTTTCTGCTTAGTCCATTGTAGTATTTCGAGAGCCTAATTCATTTATTTGCTAGCAGACAACAATACTCTCCAAAGCAATGGCATGGTATGTCATACAACGCAGTACCATAAACTCTAACATAGAGGAAGTTACCAGCAGTACCATCTTCCTACCATAAACAACGAGCAAAATACCATCATAACCACTAAAGCAACATAACCAACTACTGAACATATTTACCACCTTCTCATCACTATATGGGCTCAAGCAACCTACCTCTATAACAACTTCCTCTTCATCCCATATACTGATGTGCTTCTGGCTCAAGAACCAGAGGTCAAT